>QOZY01000119.1:0-146950 GCA_003351005.1 Cystobasidiaceae sp. HBUAS51001 | reverse complement strand
AACGGTCAAACTGGTTTGGCCAAATCTCATAGCGTTTTGGCGAGATGGCCGAGTGTAGGTCGACAGCCCCTGTGCGCCTTTCGCTTTTGTACGCGTTCGCTAAGACGCAGTCTGTTCTGCCAATCCTCCAGGGTCTAAGGCGCTGGTTTTAGGTGGATCACTGCATCTAGGCACACCAGTAGGAAACTGCGTGGGTTCGAATCCCACTCTCGTCAGCCATTTTTTTACCTCTTTTTGCACGATGCAATAATGTGGAGGTGATGCGTGTGTGTCGTGAATGTAGATTTAGTGGATCTTATCTCTTTTTGAATGCTTCTTTGCACCTTCACTGTGCTGCTGCCGCTGCCCGCCCTTTTTGCGCCACCACCGATCAGCCTGTCGAGGCCAGCACTCAGTCTACAGCAGGACTCTGTACTCCATCGACGCACATCAACACGCACTCGCATGGTGCTGCCGAATGCATTCGTAAAGCGACGGCGGAGCATCAGCGCAGAGTCGGGCGACTCGAGTGCTTCGAACAAGAGGAGCAACAGCGGCAGCATTGCGAGCCACACCTCGCCCGCGGGAGGACATTCATCATCATCAGCAGCAGCAGCAGCAGCAGTACAAGGCCCAGCTGCAGGCAGACTCGCTGCAATGGACCTCAACACGCCTGCGAGCACCGACGGATCCAGCAGCTCCTCCACCGAGCCCCTCATGTCCGAGCATGGCGGCGAGGGTAGTGCAGCACTAGCAGCAGCAGCATCATCATCTACCACTGAAGGCAGCCACGCAGTCGCGCCAAGGCACACTCCACCAGCAGACGGACGCGCTCAGCTCGACGTTGTCATTCCTGAGACACGCAAAGACCTCGCCGAGGGCGACACCTGGTTCGTAGTCGACCGCAATTGGTACCGCCGCTGGCAGGCCGCGTATGGTGGCAGCGCCGCAGAGGGAAACGACGACAGCAACAGCAAGGAGCTCATAGGAACGACTTTTGAAGAGGTTGGGCCTATTAACAATAGCAAAATAGCCAATGCTGCCACTGGCAAGCTCATCAAGCAGGTTGTCGAGGGCCAAGATGTTGTCTTTTTGCCTGGCGAGGCGTACCATTTCCTAGAGGCGTGGTGAGCTGGCTTCGTATCATCAAGCGAGACTACATGACATTCAGGCACTCACTGCCGCGGTATGACTTCAGGTACGGGACCACAGGAATGCCCATCAAGCGTCAAGTCATCCGCGCAAGAGATGGCCTTGTACTGGATCTCTTCCCTCCAACACTCACAGTCTCCCGGATAGTCCCCTCCAACTCGCCTCTCCAGCCATCTTCTCCAAAAGAGCTACAAACCTCATCTGGCTGGACAATCAAGACGCTCAAGGAGAAGATGGCCCAAGTGCTCGGTCTTGACACCAGCCCATTGTCGCGTATCTGGATTCTAGAGATGCGGATACCTACTGAAGGATCGGGTAGCCTTACCCCTGAGCAGCTCACGCACTCTTGGCTCGAGCCCGCCGAAGACGACGATATCATTCGCACTTCGTCTCTCACTGATGATGCCAGAGTCGCACTCGAGCAAGCCAGCGAGGATGGGAGCTGGATCGCACCTAACCCATCGACCGAGGGCGGTCCCCCCTCTGCGAGTGCCAGCGCACCACCGGCCAATCCATTGTTCGGAGGCACCAGCTATCTCGACAACATCTCCAAAACGCAGCCCAAACGGGCGACTCTCACAAGTACACAGCCTGGCACTTCTCAAGAGCCAGCCGCTGCGTCATCATCATCGTCCTCGTCCAATCTCCTGGCGCCTAATATGCGTGTCACAAGAAGTCAGACCGGTTCTTCAAGTGGTCGAAGAGGTCTCGCTGGCCTTCAGAATTTGGGCAACACTTGCTTCGTGAGCACCTCTCGCTTGTCGGCGAGGACTGCGACTGGTCTGACTTTTCACGAAAGATGAACAGCGCTCTGCAATGTTTGAGCAACACCCCTGCTCTCCAAGACTATTTTCACTGTATGTCTGAAGGCAGCGACTATGATTAGCTGATATACTGACTTGCCCCACAGCCGGCATGTGGCAGAACGAGCTCAACCCAACAAACTTGCTCGGCATGAAAGGCGAAGTCGCAAAAGCGTACGGACAGCTTATGGATCGAATATGGAACGGCAGCAACAGCGTCGTCACACCACGCGAGTTTAAATATACCCTTTCTAAATTCGCGCCTGCCTTTTCTGGCTGGCAGCAGCACGACAGCCAAGAGCTCATTGCTTTTTTGCTCGATGGACTACACGAAGACCTTAACAGGATCAAGAAAAAGCCATACGATGAGATTCCGGATTGGGATGGTGGAGGCGATAAAGAACAGGTCGAACTGGCTAACCTCAGCTGGGAGCTGTACAAGCGCAGAAATGACTCTGTCATTGTTGATCTTTTCCAAGGGCAGCTGAGGAACCGCCTTACGTGCCCAGAGTGCGGCAAGGTGCGTAGACGATATGAATCCAAACATGCTCATTTTGTCTGTCTCAACTGACAATGGCCTCCTTCACAGATTGCCATCAAGTTTGACCCGTTCATGTATCTCAGTTTAGCAATACCGCAACACCGGACGTGGACAGGAGATGTCTATGTTGTCCCCTTGGACCCAAAAAGACCGCAACAAAAGGTTACACTGGAAGTCCCCGCTGGCTCCACCTTTAAAAAGCTCAAGCAGGCAGTGGGCGCTTTGACAGGCCAAGATCCGTCAAAGGTGCGTAGACGAGTCTAGGTCTACATGTTGGAAAACTAGCTAAACGCCGATACTTTTTTACAGCTCTTCACCCTTGAGGAATACTCGCACAAGTTCTTCAAGGTGTGGTCAGACGCCAGCAACGTTGGCCAGCTGTCCAGCTCAGATCTCATCGTCATGTACGAGCTACCCTACGAGATTGAACAGCCGGCCTACCGCATTCCCAATCGCAAAACGCCAGCAGAAGAAGGCAAGATCTTCTGCACCCTGCTCAGCTCAAAAGATGCACAGGACTCCAAGCCCGTGTATGGATCCCATAGGCGGGGATTCTTTGGCGAGCCTCTTGTTCTGGCTCTCACAGCGGAAGAGGCCTGTAATGTCCAGATCATCGAGCGCAAGATTGGAGAACGCTTTTCTGCGTGGCAAGCTGTAGGGAACAAGCTGTGGTCGAGCCCGCCTCCGGCGACTGGAAAAGCTTCCTCTTCGAAAAGTCGAGCAATTGTGCCAGACGACGAAGATGAGGAGCCTGCTGCGCCAAGCAAAGATGTAGAGATGGACGGCACAGGTGCCGCAGCACCGGCGGCGGAGAATGGTGCAACTGTCTCGGCTAGCCTCCTCGACTTGCAACTCCTTCGAATTACCGTCAGCAAGCGACCTCTGGGCTCATCGATGAATGACTCGTCGTTTATCGAATCTGGCCAATCCGACTTTTATAGTCTTCGCGACCGCTTCGCCGAAATCAACGCGTCAGCATCGAGCTCCAAGCAGACTTCACGTATTCCTGGCAGCTTTACGCAAGACGACCCTGATGATCTGTACGGCGATGCTGATGCAGACAAAGAGGAAGCTGAGGCGACAGACGAGGCACCGTCGGATCTCAATGTTGCGTCGCGCCCTATTCTTCGTACTGGCGAGACTATCATTGTCGAATGGGACTCGCAATTCGTAGAAGAGGTGTTTGGCGACGAAGCTGGCAAGTCTCGCCAGGTTGCGAGCGAGGCTTTCTCCAAGCAAGAAAGGGTCATCGATCCCGCTGTCACTGAGAGACGCAAAAGCGGCAAAGAGGGCAAGAAGGCAATTTCCATCAACAACTTGCTGGAGGAATTCATTCGCGAAGAAAAGCTCAGCGAAGATAATATGTGGTACTGCTCTTCCTGCAAGAAACACCAAGAAGCGCCAAAGAAGTTTGATCTCTGGAGAATGCCAGACGTGCTCGTTGTTCATCTGAAGCGCTTCAGCAACGAACGAGCATTCAGAGACAAGATTGACACTTTTATCGATTTCCCCATCAATGGCCTGGATTTGACGGACAAGGTTGAAGGCAAAAAGGTGGTGTCGAGATTGGCTGCGGAGGGCGGTGCACCCGAGATCCTCGAGGAAGCTGGAAGTGGGGATAGCCTTGTCTACGACCTCTATGCTGTGGACAATCACTTTGGTGGCCGTAAGCTCGCAACATTGGCTGGAATTGACATGTGCTGACACTGACGTGGGTGTTATCGAACTGTCACAGTCGGCGGCGGACATTACACTGCATATGCCAAGAACATCCAGGACGAAAAGTGGTACAATTTTGATGATGTGAGCGTGGGAAAACTTTCCCGCTTTTGGGAGCTCTGGTCTAAATCTGCTTTTGCACTCTAGTCACGCGTCTCGCCTGTGGCGGATCCAGAAAATGTAAAGACTTCCAGTGCCTACTTGCTCTTCTACCGGCGGCGAACGAACAAGCCCATTGGCGGCAAGACACACGAGATCCTTGCTTCCCAAGCAGGAACACCCTCGCTATCAGCAGCGGGTTCGCGATCGGGCTCCCCCACGCTTGAGCGACAAGCGCTTGGCCGGGCTGCCGAGGAGAACGCTTACAACAGCAATAACGCCAACCAGAATGGAGACTCGGGTAGGCAATTCAGACTATCGCAACCCGGACGAATGCGACTGGCACCCTCATACGGGCTCAGCGACGGGGACGATGATGATGAAAATAAAGCTGACTGCTCCTCAAACGGTGGCGATTCGTCTATCCTTGATTTTGTGCCTGTCGATATCGGCGCGCTCGACTTTGATGATATCGGCCATGACGACGACGACTATGATGCAGCTTTGAACAGCATGGCACCTCCTTCTCCCGCACTGAGCAACGAGGATCTCGAGCTCGATGCCGGAAATCACAGCCTCCCTCGCTACCGTCCTTACAATGCCAGCGCGATCCACGACTGGCAGAGCGAGTCTCGACATGCCCCTTCTAGCGGGTGGGACTTTGGAAAGAGCGGCAATGGACCTCATCAGACCGACCAGGACGGAGAATTTGCGCAGGCTCCGGACGTGCAGATGGGACAGTCGCAGGGTCAGGCTTCACCCAAGGCTGTCGAGATCAGACTCGACGAGGCAGAGATGGCACAGGCTGCGAGTGGGATTGAGATGGATGGGACGTCGCACATGGACGAAGTGGAGTAGAGCAATCTATTCCGCTTTCTTCGAGGGTCAGCAATTGCGGTAATAGCCCTTGTTTGCGTGCATGCCTGACAGTCTGCTGGAGTAAAGTACAAAGCACTGCATGTCTGTGTACTCTTCCAATCAATACTATCCAGGCTGCCGGCGTAGGTAGCAGTCTTCATTTAGAAATCTGGTAATCTTCGGCTTCTCTGATTAGCCAGCCCCATGGATCCCGAAAAGAGTGGCGGCTGTCCGCGCGATTGTCCGCGAGCAGCAAAGCAGCGCATACGGTAAGTAAGGCAATCCAGACAGACAGGGCAGCCCACGCGTTGTGCTGCCATCGATTGGGCGAGTTGTGCATGCAGCGACGCGCAGAGACGAGGCTCGCTTCTGTAGCAGCGCACCTTGGGAGCCGCAGTACGAGCGCGAGCACATCGACGGCGAAAGCGACAAAGACAAGGACAAGGACAGCCATGGCAGCTTCATTCAAGCAGGAGGAGCACCAGCTTCTGGGTAGGGGACAGTCCGCTGTGCAGACGTGTGTGATGTGTGTGCTGACACTCGTGCTCGCTCTCAGTCATCCCTGGACCGAGTAAGTCGTGATGCCAGTGCTGGACGCTGCAAGAAGCAAAGCTGACAATCCACCCCAAACCCCGCGCACAGTCGAGGTCGCAGACGATGTCCTCTACGCTAACGCCCACCCCAGCATGTCCCACATGTCCCCCGCGTGAGCTCTGCTTGCTTCATGCTTCATCGTGCTCCTCGCCTTCCTCGACTGGTGGCTGATCAGACTGACCCTCTGCATGCACTTTCGTACCCTGCACTCGCGCGCTGCCTGCTCGTTAATAGCTTCGCTGGCGTGTTCCAGGTGCGTATTGATCAGGCTTCCCCTTAATCAGTCTGGCCGGGCTGAGTCTTTTCTGTTGCGCCCGCAGGACTGCCTCGCTAAGCTCAAGCAGGTCCTCTACACCGAGAATGGCCAGCCATTCATCGTCGCCGGTAGCGGTACCCTTGGATGGTGCGTGCATGCAACCCACATTTCCCAAGCTTGGCCGCCAAGCTAATACCTGCGCGTCTTGCAGGGACATGGCCGCCTCGAATCTCGTAGAGCCCGGCGAGGACGTCCTCGTCTGCAACACTGGCTACTTTGGAGACTCGTTTGCAGAGTGCTTGGGCATCTATGGCGCCAAGGTCGACCAGATCACCGCACCCGTAGGAGACAAGCCTTCTATCCAGCAAGTTGAAGAGGCTCTTCAGAAGAAAAAATACAAGGTCCTCACTTTCACGCATGTCGATACTTGTGAGTTCCAAGATCACAGTTGGTACCTAGCTTCCCCGTATACTGATCGTACACCCTTTTCATTAGCCACTGGTGTCCTCAGCAACGCAAAGGAGATCTGCGCAGCCGTCAAGCGCGTCTCGCCAGATACGCTCACCGTCCTCGACGGTGTTTGCAGTGTCGGCAGCGAAGAGATCCGCATGGAGGAGTGGGGTGTAGACTTTGTGCGCATGACTCCCATCTAGACTTCCTCCGCTACGACTGATGAGAGTATCCTCTGACCCGCTCGCAGGTCATTGGCGCCTCGCAAAAGGGCCTCGGCGTCCCACCCGGTCTGCTTGTTGCCTGCGCTTCGCAAAAGGCAATCAAGGCATTCCAGGCGCGCAAGGCCGCACCCACGTCCTACTTTGCCTCGTGGGCTAAATGGTTGCCCGTCATGGAGGCATACTCGAAGGGCGCAGCAGCCTACTTTGCGACTCCTTCGGTCGTGAGTTTTTTGAGATTCAACTTATCGCACTTCGACAGGACAAAGTGCTGAAATTTCATGCCTTAACATCAGCAACTCATCTACGCCCTCCAAGTCTCGCTTACTACCATCACCGAAAAGTCGCCCTCGCTTGAAGAGCGATTCGCACTGCACAAGCAGGCTTCGAAAAAGGTCAAAGAGACCGTTCAGAGCTGGGGTCTCAGTCTGGTACGTACATTCCATTCCGCCATAGGGCCTCTCTCGCCGCTCTTGTGCACATTTTCGGCCGATGGAGCTAATATTCGCGCGTTTGCAGGTCACCAAGCACGCCGATGCGGCTGCGAACGGCATGACCGCCGTCTACACGCCCGAAGGTCTCTCGCCATCCGATATCGTGCCCAAGATGCTTAAGCGTGGCGTTGTGGTCGCCGCTGGTCTGCACTCGCAGATCAAGACCAAGTATTTCCGGTATGTGGCAAGCGGTACTGGGAACGTTGTGTTGTCAGAAGCTGAACCGTAATTTCATTTAGACTCGGACATATGGGTATTACTGCTTGCGACAGCTCCAGGGGCGATATCGATACCATCCTCAAAGCTTTGAAGGAATCCCTCGAGGAGGCTGGCTACAAGATCAAGAACTAGACAGATCCTGTAACCCGCGCGCATGAGCAGGGCTCGTGCAGTCTGGAATGCAAGCAATCTGAGCGACCTTCTGTATCTGCATTGGCTTGTTGATGCCTCCGTGCCCCAGTGGGAGACATTTGTGCATCTCTTGGCTGAGATCATTCTGCACTTCCTACGATCTCTATTGCATGTATGAGAGGACTACACTAAGCGTTTGCTCGACTGTGTTACATTTTTGCGCTCTCCAATGCTGCTGAAGAGGCTTGAAAGGCCTCTCGGGTAAGTCTGGCTCTCGCTCCTTGCGCCTTCCTCCTGAAACTTCTCAGCAACGTACTGCGCCTCATCCCTGGCTTCTTTGGTTTCCCTGCGAATCGCATCGTATGCTGGATCATGCTTGATATTTTGGCTCATGCTCTTGAAGCCAGCCGCACTCTCGTGTGCTGATGCATCGATGACTGTTCCGGCTTTTTGGGCCTCGCGCAATATCTTTTCATAAGCAGGATCATGCTTAATATCCTTGCCAACCCGCTTGAAAGCATCGGCACTCTCAAGTGCTGACGCATCGATGACAGTGCCGGCCCTCTGAGCCTCTCGTAGAATCTTCTCATATGCTGGATCGTGCCTGATGTCCTCACCAACTCGTCGGAAAGCGTTGGCAGATTCATGCGCCGACGCATCGATGACAGTACCAGCTCGTTGAGCCTCTCGCAAGATCTTTTCGTACGCCGGATCATGCTTGATATCCTGTCCTACGCGCCTGAAGGCAGCTAGAGATTCGTGTGCTGATGCGTCAATGACAGTGCCTGCCTTGCGGGCTTCTTCAAACAGCTTCGCGTACGCCGGATCGTCCCTGATGTCCCTTCCAAGCCGTCTCGAAGCATCGGCAATCTCGTGAGCGGATCCATCGATGATTTCTCCAGCTTCATGTGCGCTTTTCCGGAGTTCGGCATATGCAGGGTCTCGCCTAATGTCGTGGCCTATCTTGCGGAAGCCATCGGCAGCCTCATGAGCTGCATCTCCGACGATGTGACCGGCTTCAGCTGCTCCGCGCTGGATCTTGCCAAGTGCAGGATCGTGCTTTGCATCCTGGGCGAGATGTCTGAATGCGTCTGCGGACTCGTGTGCAGCGCCTTCGACGACATGTCCAACTTCACGCAACTCGTGTCCCACATCCCGACCAAGAGCTCTTGTCGCATCTGCAGCCTCATGAGCAGCGCCAGCGATCACCTGGCCAGCCTCTTGTGCTTGACTTCGTACCTCACGCCATTTAGCTTGTACGTCTTCCTTGGTCAAAGCATCCACATGCGGGTATTGCTGGCCTTCCTGCAGAATCACAATCTGCGGATAGCCCTCGGGCAGCATGCCGGACTGTGCGCTGTCGGTGTCTGCAGTGACAGCAGAGGGCGTCGTCGATTGTGATGCGACGACGGGCGAGTAATTGGACCAGTCAGGTAGGAATCTTGCAAAGCGCTCTTCGTACGTTTGAAGAGACTCGGGCAGAACAGGGCGCTCGCCTTTGAGAGCCGCTTCGACTTCAAGCTTGAGGCGTTCCATGCCACCTGCAGCTTCCTGCTCTAGCGAGAGCGCCGATGCAGGGTTGGAAGCGCGACCTCCGAGTGCTCGAATGCCTGAAATGTCGATTCCGCTGCCCACCACGTCCTTCCACGTCTTGTTCTCAGCCTTGAGCTGTGCTACGAGTTCATCCTTGATCATTCGAGGCAGACCGACGCCTTGATAGCCTAGCGCAGTGTACAGCTGCACGAAGCTGGCGCCTGCCCGGGCATAATCTAGCGCATCTTGGCCAGTGCTGATTCCGCCACAGCCAATGAGGGGGATCTCGCCTTCGGTGTAAGCGTAGAGCGTGTGTAGGACACGCAGTGCAAGAGGCTTGACAGACGGGCCGGATAGTCCGCCTGCTTCTTTGAGCGTTTCGTCGAGACCAGCTGAGCGTGGCCGCGAGATGGTGGTGTTGCTGACGATAATGCCGTCAATTTTGGATTCTTTGGCCGCGGTACCAATGTCTGCGACTTCTTCTTGCGACAAGTCTGGTGCTATTTTGAGGACTACTGCGGGCTGTTGTGAGAGTTTGAGCGCGTCTCGTGCCTTGACGACGTCTTTTAGCAGTTCTTGCACAATCTCTCGTCTTTGCAAGGAGCGCAAGCCGGGCGTGTTGGGCGAGGAGACATTGACAACCAAGACGTCGGCATATGGTCCAAGTGTCTGCACACCATTGACATAGTCATCGATGGCATCGGCAGGCGATTTCTTGTTCTTTCCGAGGTTCACAGCCAGGATTTTGCCTGAATTGAGTGACCGAGGCACCTGAAGCTCGTCAATCACCTGTGCATCGGTTCGATGGCGCAAGATGGCTTCTACTGGATCTGGGTCTGGATCTGCAGTGACTTGCGGCGGCGTAAAGACCGACTCTGGGAGGATGTTTGCATTCTTTACAAGCCAAGCGTGCACTCTGGCTCGCAGGCGCTCGAGAACAGCAAGGTGGCCGTCGCTGTTGAAGCCATAGCGATTGATGACGCTTTGAGACTCTGGAAGGCGGAACAGGCGGGGCTTGGGATTGCCTTCCTGCGCTTCAGGGGTGATGGACCCAATCTCCACATAGCCAAATCCGAGGTTGAAGAGACCGTCGATAGCTTCGCCATGCTTGTCGAATCCGGCGGCCAGACCGACGGGGTTCAAAAAGTGTCGACCCCAAAGCTGCGATAGTACTTCAATCAGCATTGTGTCAAGAAGCTTGCTGTTGAGAGCTGCCCACATCAAAGCCTAGGACGTCTTCCTGATCGGCCTTGAGGTCTACAGGCGAGAGACCACTCGCGAGTGCCTTGATGGCCAGCCTGTGCGACTCTTCGGGGTCGTCTTTGGTCCATGCATGCAGGAGAGGAATGACTAGCCAGCTGCGTGTAATCATAAGTGTGGTTGTCAGCCTACACGGCCTTGGAAGAAGTGCATGAAACACCTACCGGTGGATGCCGGCGCTGCTGTCGTAGGCGTACACCGCCAGCAGGCCGCCCAGCACGAGGCCAGCAGCAGTCCACGCCCTGTTCTTGAGCCTCTGTGCGGGCGTCTTGCGCGTGAAGAGCGTCCGCCGTGCTGCCAGCTGCGGTCCTGCTCGAGAGATGCCATAGCCTGGCACTGGCTGCAGCAGCTGCGGCCGCCGGGGAGGCAGGCGCGCATGCACGGCTGCCCGCGAGCGCAGCAGTGCGGCGACCATGGGCTGCGTGATGCTTCTATCGGTGCATCCAGCTGAGTGGTGGGAAGAGAAAAAGGTATGGAAAGCTCCATGGTCAAGCTCGCCTACATGACGGTGGCGCTTCTTACCTGTGCTCGCACTGGCTGCAAAGGCCAGAGAGCGCCTTCTATCGCCAATCTCCCACTTGTCAACCACCCAGACAGACCGTCAAACATGGCCGCACCCGCCGCCTCCACGTCCAGCGCGCCGTCAGTGGGCATCATAGGAATGGGCGAAATGGGCCGCATGTACGCCAACTACCTCTCCGACAACGGCAAGAGGAGGTGAGGCTGGACACCTAGCAGCTCTCAAGATGCCTTTTGCTGAAATCAGTCACAGAGTCAACGTCTGCGACCGTCCCGAGCGATTCGAGCAACTCCGCGAAGACTACAAGGGTGCGCGACCTAAGACTCAAGTACCAGAAGGTCTCCTCCATTCTAACCTAACTTCCCCTCCATGCAGACGCATCCAATGTCCATGTCTATCCCAATGGCCACCATGTCTCCCGCATTAGCGACTTTATCGTCTATTCCGTCGAGGCGGAATATATCGACGCTGTGGTCAAGGAGTACGGCGCATGTGAGTTTAGCAAAGCAGGCTGCTGACCTGCCTAGTTGACGCTCAGCGTAGCGACTGATGCAAGTCATTACTTATAGCTACGAAGGTCGGAGCTATAGTGGCTGGTCAGACGTCGGTCAAGGCACCTGAAAAGGAAGCATTTGAAACGCATCTCCCAGAGGATGTATCCATCATCTCGCTGCACTCCTTGCATGGTCCGACAGTCAATCCCGCAGGACAAGCCCTTGTGAGTTCCATCACAGCTGTACTCTGCTATTTCCAAATCTCATAATGTGATCTGCCGCAGATCCTCATCAAGTACCGTGGAACCAACGAGCAGCTCAAGCTGGTTGAGGAGATTACGGCACCCCTCAAGAGTCGAAAGGTGTACATGACCTATGAAGAGCACGACGAGATCACAGCAAACACCCAAGCCGTGACACATGCAGCATTTCTGAGGTTAGCTGACTTTCCTTAGATGCATGCATGCGTGTGTTCAGGCCACTGACCGACTCTATGATGCACAGCATGGGCACAGCGTGGCATTCTGCAGGCGAGTTTCCCTGGCAGACAGGTCTCTACGTCCGGGGCATCGAAGTCGCAAAGATCAACATCACTTTACGTATTTATTCAAACAAATGGCACGTCTATGCTGGACTTGCGATTCTCAACCCTGTCGCGCGGACGCAGATTGAGCAATATGCTAAATCTGTAAGCGACATCTTCAAACTTATGGTCATGGAGAAGGAAGACGAATTGCGGGAACGCATGCACCGCGCGAGGGAATTTGTGTTTCCAACATTCAAGGATGGCGCCGCACCTGCTGAAGCTGGCAATGGACAAGATGGAGCCAAGCCGCTGTTTGTCGAGGATGAGGTGTTTGACCAGTTTGCAGTCGGCGGTCCGGAAGATTCGGCTTCAGGCTCAAGCGGCACAGGAACAAGCAATCACAGCGCAGCCTCTGCTGGCCCGCCAATACCAAATTCGCATCTCTCACTCCTCGCGATGGTCGACTCATGGCACCAATTGCGATTACATCCCTTTGAGCACCTGACACTAGCCGCAACACCAATATTCAGACTCTGGTTCGGAGTGGCCGAATACCTGTTTCGCTCGCCCGAACGTCTCGAAGCTGCGATCCGGGCTGCAATCAAGGACAAGTCTCACCGCTCAGACGATGCGGAATTCATGGTCGCTGCGAGGGGTTGGGCCCAGTGTATTCGGTTTGGGGACTTTGAGGCGTACAGGCGTAGGTTTCAGAGCACGGCGGACTGGTTCAGCCCGAGGTTTTCAGAGAGCAACAAGCGAGGGGCGCAGATGCTCAAGGAGCTGCTCAAGCCGTGAATATATGCAATGGAGCGACGCGACAGTCGGCGTGCAAGTGTGCCTGGAATGGAAGGATGTGAAGAGACTGGGTGCCAAAGGCTGATTGCATTTGAAGTGGATGTACGAATTTGGCGACAACGAAGAGACAGGACCACTAGACCTGACAGGCAGAGAGGGAGGCGAAGAGTATCAGCATACTAAACGTATCGAATGATGACGGCGTTGACAGAGAGAGGGTGGCTGGGGTTTCTTGTTGTCTCAGAAGTTGAATTAGGTAGCGAGTGGTTTCTTCACGATGGACCGCCGACGACGGGGCCTCAACGAAGAGACCGCGCCGACTGCGGCATCACTAAAGCCAAATGCCTCACGAACATCGTTGACGGGGGGTGGTAGGATAGAGGATAGGACGGTGTGTGCGCCGGCTGAATAGACGAATGGCAGTCCTGCTCACCTTAAAATTTCAGAGGGTCAAGGGTCTGGCCAATGTTGCGCGGCGGATGGGTGGGAACAAGCCAGCCTGTCATGGCCAGATGACCACTGACATGGCCATCGCACAGTCGAGCTGCCGTGGTGTGAGCATGTCCTGGGGAATGCAGAGTCAAGCTGCGAGGCCGCCGTCTAACGAGGGCTCACAGCGATGATCGAGAAGAGCGGCGACGACGAAGGCGGGCATTGCAGGCTTGTGACGCGCTGCTTGTCTCTGGACCATCACCATCACGACCACTCCACACCCACATGCACGCTGACAGCTGACTCCCAGTCCGGAACAACGGTCGCGCCCAGCATGCCACCAAAGAAGCGCGAAGAGGACACGCCTGCTGGCCTGGGAGGAGCGAGCAGCTCGACGGCATTCACCACGGGCACTGGCATGGCGATGCCTGGCGATGGACGGCCTCACATGTTCAAGTACAGCTCAATGACCGGCGTCGCGGGGGCGCTGCAGATGAAGAACATGTCCTCCGGGTTCATGAAGGAGGACCGCAACAGCTACTGGAACAGGCGGGCTCCGAATACTGGTGCAGTCATGCAGGACAGGAAGGCAAAGCGTAGACGGCTCTTCAAAGATGGCACGGAGGAGGAGGAGGACGCACAGACGAACGGAGACGCGTCCATGGCAGTAGACACAGAGAAGCCGAATGGAGGAAATGATAATGATGTCGGCAAGGCTTCAGACGACGACAACAGCGACAACGACAGCGACGACTCGTCTGCGAGTACAAGCAAGAAACTTAAAGGCAAAGCTCGCGAGCTCAACCCGGTGGGTCCTGGTCCTATCTCCAAGCCTTCAAGGGAAGTTGTGGCGACGGAATCTCCACTGACCCGCTCTCCTTGACACGCAGAACGCACCCGCTTTGCCGAGTCCGTCCAAAGTACTCATCGTCCATCCTGGCGCGCGAACACTCCGCATAGGTCGTTCAAACGACTCTGTACCATTGGAGATGCCATATTGCATCGCACGCAGAGCTCCCACAACCCCCGGAGCAAACACGCTCAACACGAACACTCCATTTGCGACTTCGAGCGAAGCATTCGACGAGACAAAGCTCGAAAATTTGCGATACGATTTGAAAGCGCGCATGCGGATTTTGAACCTCAGAGGAACGACTGGCGGCTCTATAGCTGCTGCAGAGTACAATGCGACCGTGCAATCTGCGCCTGTAGATGACGAAAGCGACGATGACAAGATTGCCTGGACAGATCCTTCGCAGTCACCCACCACAGACGTATATTTCGGGCAAGAAGCGTTACGGATACCGTCGCCCGCCAGTCATGGCTTCGCCATGCGATGGCCTTTCCGAAAAGGAACCTTCAACACGCATGGTTATTCGTCAATGAATGAGCTATTGGGCGACGTGGAAGCTATTTGGATGCATGCGCTCGAGAAATTGGGCGTCAAGACGTCGGAATTGGATCAGTATAGCGTTATACTCCTCATTCCGGATCGATATACCGAGGTCTACGTTCGTCAAATGTGCGATCTGGTGCTCAAGACGATGTCTTTTGCCCAGCTCATCGTACATCAGGTGCGCATACTCAATGTTTTTTGAAACAAGAATGTAACGAGTTAAAGCTGTTATGTTCAATGTACACAGGAAGGACTCAGCGCATCATTCTCAGCAGGTCTTCCCTCAGCGTGCGTAATCGACATTGGCTCCTCTCAAACGAGCGTTTCTTGCGTCGACGAAGGAATGGTAATCAATGATTCGCGGATGGTTCAAAGTTATGGCGGTGACGACATGATTGAGCTTTTCTTACGAATCGCAAAAACTGTTGGGTTTCCGTATAAAGACGCCGATCTTTCAAGAGCATATGACTGGGAGCTGTGTCGGTGGCTTGTCGAGCAATGCTGCTGCTTCAATGAGGTTAGTCTGTTTTCAGTGCAGAGCGTGAAGAATGCGAGCTTATGCGGTCCTTCAACACAGCACAATTTCGGCGTTAACGCAATCGACTTTACAGCGAGACGACCAGGTCAGCCTTCATTGCGCTTTTCGATGAAGCTGCACGACGAGGTCGCTTTACCGACATATGTGAGGCACGACCCCCTTTTGCTCTTTTGCCCTGCAGTCGCTGATCCGCCTTTTGTAGGGGCTGTGGGTACCGCGAGTGCTAGACTGGGAAGCCAAGCTGCAACCACTACCTGAGCTTATTCCCGAGAGCAAAGATGTCGAGGACCTCATCGATATTGGCGGAGACGCCATCACTGGTGCAATGAAGCAAAGCGTCGCTCATTTGGAGCAGCCTCGGCCACACCAGTTACCAGCCGCAGCTCTCGGAGCAAACGGTACCAGCGATCAAATATTGACTGTACCAGACTCTGGCCTCGCTGGCTCTGTGTCGGCGCCTGGCACACCTAATCCAGACGGCAAGCCTGCCAATGTAGACTCGACTTCGGCACAAACGGACGCGACCAAAGCATTGGACCCGAAGGGCGAAGAAGTCGAAGTGATGGAGCAGACTGTTGACTATGTTGGCGAGAGTTCGAAGCTCCCACTCGATGTCGCGGTCATGGAAAGCTTGTCCCAATGCGGCTCAGATGATAAGCTCAAGCGCGTCATTACCAACATCCTGGTCGTCGGTGGGATTGGCAACATGCAAGGAGTCGGGTTCGCATTGCAGTCAAGGCATGTAGATCGCTCGTGCCGCTGGAGCAAGCAGTAGGCTGATGGCTCATGTGATTCCATGCAGACTCGAACGGCTAGTCCGGGAGCGGTTCCCCGGCATGCCGGCGCCGTTGGTCATACCAAAAGCCAAATACGCAGACTCTGCTCATTTAGCATGGAAAGGCGTCAGCAACCTGTGCAAGCTTGACATTTCGCACGATATGTGGATACGGAGGGACGACTGGGATATGTAAGTTCAGAGCGAAAGCTGTGGTACAACGACGAGAATGAGGGCTACTACTGCTGCTGCTACTGCGCTGTTGAGGAGTACAAGGGGAAATCGGCTGACATGGGATCGTCAAAATTCACTGCAGGTTAAATATCCGGGCTCTGAGAGACCGAAGCTACTTCGCTGTTCCCTAATCTGGTAAGGGTCTGTACAGAGGGGTCGTGATAAGAGGTCGTAGTAGACTGATGAGTTCTTCGAGGCTTTGCTAGGTTAAGGTCTTCGTGCCAGTCAGTGGCGTTTCGAAGCTGCTTCGTTGTTGCCCATTTGTAAGGCAGTACAGGGTGTTGCAGTCAAGATCAAACAGGAGGGGTCGGCCAGCGGGGTGAACATCAGAGGTCTTTGCGCATGTTCTGCGCGATATCGAGCGCAGGGGTTAGCTGACGTTCATAATGAGCATACATGCAGTCAAGCTCACTACGCATGGAATAATGTGTTCCTTGCCGTCCAAGGTGGTGTAGCGGTGGCGGGGCACCAATAGGTCTGGACCAGGCTCACATTCAGCATCGCATTCACTCTCCAAATACTGAGGCAAGGCTTACAAGGCTTGTATCCCTTACGCTGATACCATTGTCTTTGAGTCACGAAATCAGCAAATAGCCTCATTCAGGCATCGAGCAACATCAACTCACTCGTAGCTTCCTGTCCCTTTGGGCCTTTGCACGCCCTGGCTCTCCCACCATGCTGCATCAGAAAAGTACTGATCAGGCATGGTATTGAGCGTGATGCCATTGCAGCCGAGGTCATCTTTGGCGATCTTCTCGATGAGATTGAGCGCTTTGCTGGCGTAGCCCTTGCCTTGTTTGCTCATGAGGATGAAGAGGGAGGTGAAGGTGCTGAACGAAGAGGTGGCAATGCCCGTCAGCAGACATTGATGTCAAAAATGGGGACCTGCTTACATCACTCCATTCTTGCGGTCAGCAAGGCTCTTGTCGCCGAGATAATCCTCCCAATCCAGGGCTGGAAAGAGTGAAGACGAAGAAGAAGTAGCACAGTGTTACTCAGTCTCCTGCCCTACTTGTAATCTGTCAAACACTATCGCTTACCGACATGTCCAACGGGTGTGAAGGCCGGGTTAGGCGGAGGTGTTTCGTGGCGACTGGCAGACGGGTGGACGGCATGTAGAAAACGGACTTCTTCCTTAGCGGGTGGAGATCTGTCGGACTCGTCAAAGATCCAGTACATGAGCTGGTAAGGGAATGCGAAGGAAGTGCACACGTCAGCAATCGTCAAAAGCCAGTGGAGAAGCTGTAGTCCCATTCTGTCCGAAAAGCACGTGTATATCGCGGAAGGGAAAGTCGGTCGCAACAGCATTGCATCGGGCTTCACTTACCCTGTCGCCTCTCCTGATCATGTCGCGCCATTTGTCAACCGACTCGAGTGCCCAGCCGCACAGTATACGCTGTCTTCGCAGTTCCGCCACCTGTCCCTCATCGTCGGGGTCAAGAGGCACAAGTCGTATCGGACCTTGCTGCTTTGCTGCTTTCCCTCGGGACATGGTGAGTAACGATGCTTGGGAGTGTGGTAAAAAGACCTAGGAAGTGGTTGTAGTGGAAAGTAGGAAGGTGAATGTGCAGGAAGGGAGACAAGGAGCAGCTCTGGCTCGGCAAGAAGGTCATGGGCAGCGAGGCAATGCACGTGCCGAAGGTACCTCAACAACCTGCATGTCTGCAGTTCAGTCGCAAGTCCATTGACCTGACCTCGCAACGAGCCGAGTCGGACCAGCTTTCCTCGCCAAACTAACGTCCTTGCCTCAACGGATACAACAGGAACTGAACTGAAAGCAAACGACAAACGAGGACCGAATCGCACAACGACGGGGGGCCTTCCTCTAGCTCTTTCCGCTACAGCAACCGTGCCGTGTTGAGCCGTCGGACGAGCTGCTAGAAGAGCCGTTCGCCGAGAAAGACTGAGAAGAAAAGTAGACCAGGCGAAAGGAAGGTGTCCGGAACTAGAAGAAAGGCCCTGACAGGCGCCATCTCCGCGTTGGCCTATCCCTCATCCCACGGTTGGTCTTTGTCGTTTTCTTGATCCTGAAAGGTGAGACCTTGGGACTGAATGTAACCGGTCGCCAGACAGGAGAGACCTGTCAGTCTTCTGAGAGATTCCCGGAGGTGTCCGACGGTTGGATGATCTCGGCAGCTGTCCGATTTGCTTCATCGTCTTAAAAGAGCTTGCTACCTTCACCACTCTACTATATCGATATACCTCGGGGCGGGAAAGCGCAATGCAAAAACTCCTTCTACCTACACTGCACCCCTAGTGATCGGATTTTCAATGTCTTGTAAGACTCCTCTTGAAGAATAGAGTTCAGCGAATCTTCCTTCAACGGGTACGGCGATCTTGCCGTGTTCGTGGGACCTGTCTGTGTCCAGTTGAGCCAAGTCGCGGTCTTGCTTGATAAGGGAGCTGAGCTCCGCTACGGCCGTTGTCGCTTGGCCCGATAGGTGCGAAAGTCGTTACTGCCCTTCGAAGGTACATCTGCTGTACTGCCCTGCAAAGGTGCCCCTTTTCCCATACTACCGCTACTGTCGAGATCAATCTCACACCTGCAATTCCGTTTTGTCCACTACTTTCTTCGCTTTCTTCGCGCCCACCTTGCCCATGTCCCTGAGCAGGACGACTGTCAAAAGGAGACCAAATGACAGGAATGCAAAGCACGTCCCTGTATTACGGCAGTCAGCGAAAAAAAAAGAAAACCCTTGCATTGCGCAGCGTCTTGCCAACTCCGCGATAGCAAGGGGAGGCCACGAGTATGAACGAGACTCACAGAACGCAGCGCGATAGCCTTTCAAGAGTGCTTCCTTGGGTATGACAGTCGCCGTGTCCCTAGTTCCATGAACAAAGACACCCATGCTTGCCGCGTGCTTCTTTTGCACCGAGTCGGACACGATCGTCGTTATTGCCAAAGTAATGGAACCGCCTAGCTGAGTGATGGTGTTGAAGATGGACGCGCCTTGGGCTTGGTCCTCTGGTCGCACGATTTTGGACACGTATAGCGTGCCGCAGAGCATGATGGCGTCGGCTGCCCAGATGCTCAGCACACATGCGGGGAATTGGTACGCCCAGTCTGCGTACAAGATATCAGTGACGGACTCTTTCAAAGAGGGGTTGTTCTTTCGGCCGGTTAACAGCGGCGATAGACGTACATGTGACAGACGGGTCATTGATGGCGAATAGCAAGGCGGAAAGCGCCGATGCAATGAGACCTATAGATAGTAGAATCTGTCCAGACTACGCCAATATGATCCAGCATACGCCCGATTTAGTCAGTATGTCGTAATGCAAAGCTTGTTGGAGCGGCGTTGTGTCTGCAGGCTCACCACGTGTGCGACTAGGAGTGCGCCAATGACATTAACAGACACGCCGGCGATTGAAAGCGGCACAAAGCGAGCGGTCATTTCCAGAATAGGCACTTCTTCGTAATTTTGCCAATATAGCGTCATCCAGAAGATGATCCTATGCCAACACATAAACACAAGCCAAAAAGTCAGTCTCGCCGAGCCTTGTCGATCTGGCGGGTGGAGAGTACCCGAGAAGAGAAGTCAAGTCACTCACGATGTGATAGCTCCAAATGAAGACAGTGCAACAGCTTGCACGACCCAGAACTTGCCTTTCAGCCACAGGCTGATCCGCATAAGCGGGGGCAGCGAATCCTTTTTCTCCAACCATCTCTCCCACCCAACGAAAACCATCAAGACAAGAACACCAATAACGAGCGTAATAGGTATATAAGCGCTCTTCCACCCTTGAGGTGCGCCTTCTCCATCTGCGAGAGCGAATACGAAAAGCACCAAGCCAGCAGTAGCGAGGAATGCGCCTACGACATCGACTGCTTGACCTTTTAGACGTCGATTGGGAAACATGGGACCGGGGACTATGAAGATCCCTAAAGCGCCTGTGAGAGCTGTTAAAGCTGCGGAAACGTAGAAAAAAGTTCGCCAGCGGGTGGAGGCGAATCGAATCGTGAAGCCTGCGATGAGGAGGCCGCTTTGGTTTCGTTCGCCGAAAAGGTTGTATCAGTAACGAATTGAGCTGTACTGGAGCTTTTCGCTTGAGTTTTCAATGCATGGAACTTACACCGCGTTGCCGATGGGCGCTCCTGCTGCGAAACAGGCGAATGCTCGTGATTTGGCGGGTCCTGGGCGGTAGGAATGTGCGAGGATGCCCAGAGCGGATGGTACGACGCTATAACAGAGGGAAACAATGCATCAGCATTGTGAACAGGGCTCGTTCGGACCGCCTCAAACCGAGGGGTTTTGGTTATCCAAGCTTGTGAAACGCACCACGCAAACATTGCTCCAGTGAGAGCTCGAAAGACAAACATTTGAATGCTAGTCTGAGCAAGTCCGCAAGCCATGTTGAAGATTCCAGCGCAGAGCAAGCCGCAAGTGAAGAAGAGCTTGTGTCCCCAGATATCAGCACATCGACCAAAGAGCAGCAAAGTGCATGCGTATGCCAAAGTGACGCTTGATTGGAGCCATTGGAGTTGGTATTGGGGGATTGAGAGGTCTAGACCTATTTCTTTGATTCCGAGTGCGACGCCTGTTGATTCGCACAAGTTTACAGAGGTGTCAGTGAGCGTTGCTGTAGCGCAGGTCACGAAGAATGCCGCACTCACCGACCACTGCGCTCGCTTGCTGAAATGTACCAGACATGCACAGCAGAGGGATGCAGATGGCTCTCCAGCGCGACAAGGTAGGATAGGTGTGCTGATCCTGCGCGATGGCTGTATCTGCAGAGACTGGCGCACGGAGGCGATCAAAGGCTGGAGGGGGTGGGTCCGAGTCCGCAGCTGCACTTTTTACGGATGCTGGCTTCTCTGTGTCGTTGGTGTGCTTGTCTTGGATGTCCTGCGTTGCTGGGACTGGGACATTCGATGTTCCCATGGTGACTTGTGGCAGGATTGCCTCGTCGATTGAGCGGGCGACGGGCATGGCGGGCGATGGGGACAGAGAATGTTCGATGCGAGTTGGAGCAGAAGAGAGCAGTACAGCGTCTAGTACAGCGTCTAGTGCTGCTCGCTGTCGCTGATTACTGATCAGATTAGACGCTCGCCGGTTTATCGGAGGAGGATGCCGAAGAGGAAGCGGGCAAATGGACGCGCGGGTGGCGTGGGCCATATCATACTATCATACAAAGACAGAAGAGCTGGAGGAGCAAGACACAAGGACGCCGTGTGGCATGCATATTAGATCAGTGATGACGTTGCGCTCATCCCTGCCTGGGATAACTGCCATAGTCTTTGTGCAAAGTGGCGGAAAGAGCAACAGGATTGATAGACTGATCGAGAAAGAAGCAGCAGCTGCAGCTTGTCCACCTCCGGACCCATCAACACACATCATCAAAGCAAAGCAAAGCAAACATGTCCCTCTCAGCACCCTCGTCCCGCTCACCCGGTGTGCCCTACTCTACCTCCATCCGCGCCCAGCTCGTTGACTCGAGCAATGGCACAAACGCGACCGACATCTATTGCGCATTGGAGAGGTGTCGATGCTTGATATTGCGCAAAGCAAGTGCAAAGCTCGTGCAGAGGGACGCCAGTCCTGTTGGTCATCATCTCACTGCGTACATCTGATAGACTGTCGGCTGATGTCATTGCCTGCAGCTCGCACATGAGAATGCGAAACCGACACTCGTCCAAGGCGAGGACTTTCCACTCTCGTCGCCCTTGAACAACGACGACGAAAAGACCAGCGACGCATGGCTAGTCACAAGTCCATTAACATTCGAAAACATCGGATTCACAAAGGGAGTCGTTTCAAACACTTCATCGTTATCGGCGTCGTCAACCAGCGAAAAGCCACTACAAGGTCTGCCCGACGGCGCGTCTGTTCGCTACCTCGCATGTGCAGATTGCGATTGTGGACCTCTAGGCTGGCATGTCGAGCATCAAGGAAGCGATTTGGCCAGGGACGTGGATAGGGAGATCAATACTGCAAGTGGAAGCACAGGAAATGGTGGACCGGTCAGGGAGTTTTTGCTCGCTGTTGAGAGGTGTCGGTACAAGCTCGAGTGAAGGGGAAGCAAGCAAGCAAGCTCGGACAATAAGAGGACATCGACTTTCAGGACATGGCCATGTGCTCTTTGGATGGCTGAATGCTCGCCCCAGCCAATTCTCGGCCAGTCCATGCCTGCTCTGCTTCGCTTCAATCGACCTGACCTCGCTCAGGCCCGCGTCAGAGGTCGACCAGCCAGCCGTCTGCCCACAGGTGCGAGCGAGACACTCTACCTATCAGACTCTCGAACTGCAGCTCTTGCTGCAGCGTACTTGGAGCTGCTGTTTCAGCTAGATAGGCCACAGTCCAGCCTGCACATATGGCGCCCTGAGCGGCCGCGGGTTCACCAAGTCAGGACGAGGCAAAGTCCAATCATGTCCTCGTCACATGGCAAAGAATCAAGTCGGACAGTAGCAGCACCATCGTCGTCGCTCAGCAAGACGTCGCACGACTCGCTGCGTCAACCACAGCCGAGCACGAGCGGCGGCGGCACTGCGCACGGCCATGAGAACAGTGGTGGTGGAACTGTCACTGCTGCGGATGGACAGGCGCATAGCGAAGAGGAGGAAGATGGATCTAGCAGGTGTGCAGGCTCGTCACTATAAAGGATGCAGTAGAGCAAGGCAAGCTGATGCTGGGTCTGTATTGCGCACAGCGTCGTCATCAAGGTCAGTGAATGCTCAGCAGAACAGTGGCGACGGGGCACGTGCAAGTTCGAGGACGACGCGTTGTTTCGCACAAGTGGAGAGCTTTTTGCAATAATCAAGAACAGACTTGGCTGATGACTTTGTACCCTGTCATTGATATTATTATCACAGGTCGGGATGGTCGGTGATGCTCAGGTGAGCCCATCCGAGCTTGAAATGACTTGTCGAGCAGCAAGACCAGGTCCCACTGACCATGGTTGTTAACCTGCAGATTGGAAAGACTTCCTTGATGGTGCGATATTGCGAGGGCTCGTTTGATGAGGACTATATCCAGACATTGGGCGTAAAGTGCGTTTTGCCTCTTCGGCTCAGGTTACCACGCCAAGAATGCTTCCCCGAACTGACACGTACGCAAAACCCCCCTGCAACCGCAGCTTCATGGAGAAATGCGTCTCAATCCGCAATACCCAAATCATATTCTCAATCTGGGACTTGGGCGGGCAACGCGAATTCGTGAACATGTTGCCGCTGGTATGCAACGATGCAGTTGCAATATTGTTCATGTTTGATTTGAGCAGGAAATCAACGCTTAATAGCGTCAAGGAATGGTATAGACAAGCTAGAGGGTTTAACAAGACTGCGATTCCGTTCTTGGTGAGTATTTGGCGTTTCCTTTTCACCTTTCCATTTCATCCCCCCCTCGCGCCGGGCTGCGTCCTTTCTCGTGATCTCCAAGAGGCGCGGTTCTCTTTAATTCAAGAGGGAAGCTGACTCATTCACGTATCTTCTTTTCTGCCTTTCGCGTTCTGTTGTCGCCCGGCCAGGTCGGCACGAAATATGACCAATTCTCGGCTTTCTCGCGAGAGGAACAAGAAGAAATCACACGGCAGGTGATTGACACCCTTCCAATGATAAGACGTGAAAAATTACGCCGTGCAATTTGCTGATCACCACTTTTGATTTTCTGCTCTCGTACAATTGCCTGGACGTACGTTGACCTTCCCGCACTACAGTCCCGTCGCTTTGCACGAGCAATGAAAGCGCCACTCATCTTCTGCTCGACGGCTCAATCTATAAACGTGCAAAAGATATTCAAGATCGTGCTGGCCAAGGTGCGTCACTCTCATAAACATTCTTTACTTCATCTCGCTTACTGAAAACTGGACTGTTCCACATTTTTGTTGCCAAAAACAGGCCTTTGATCTGAAATGCACGATCCCAGAAATTACAGATACGGGCGAGCCGCTGCTTCTTTACCTCGACACTTGACTAGCAAAGTTGGCACAATTAGTACTCTCAATCCTGCAGCCTCGAATACACTACTCGTTCGGACCAATGGTTCATCCTCTTCTTCGCACATCCACAGCTGTAGATTAGATCTTTCGTTAGACCCCCTTCCCCATACCTGCCTTGCCTGCTCTTGCAATGCGCTTGTCGGGTGTTGACAATGAGAAAAACAAGAGTAATCATTGCGTTTATATAGGATGAGCTACAGTATGCTCAAGCTCAGGCTTGCTCTGCTCGAGTCTTCCAGATTGTGGCGTCTGAACAAGGCGCGACCCTGTCTAAGCCGCGCAGCCGCTATGAAAGAGACCGACTCAAACGTTTGGTGGCTTGTCACTGTCACATCAAGCTAATGCTGCGCATGCGAGGCATGCGCACTCAGAAATGGCTGCCGCTCCTCTCACTGTTCGCCGTCCGGTTCAGCCTTCTCAACTTGACCTGGCATCATCGCGAAGCAAACTCAAGCAAACGTCGCGGCAGCAAGTGCACGCTTCAGTGGAGCTAGACCACAGCAATGCACGCGGTGATTCCCTTCCGCTAGAGGTTGCGATGGAGTGGTCTAGTCGCACCGACTCCGCTGGGGACTGGATGGCGTCGATTTGCAGACGCCTGACGACATTGGAATTGCCAGCCAGCTGGACGCACAAGCCATCTGCGAAGCAGCTCCACTGCATGCGATTCAGGAAAGAAGAACGTGAAGAGTACAGCATTGGTTCGGGCGCTGAAGCTGACTGGCTAATGGACTGATGCGTTGATGCGCCTGGTTCACAAGCACGAGTCCTTCGCACTTCGAGCCTACGCTTCACTTCCAGCGACAAGCGCCGACGTATGATATCACAGCACACAATTGCGTCACATCGCTATACTTGGTCTCTGACTAGATCTTTTAGCACAGGATGACCACCGGTAACGGGCCTCTAGAGCCTCTCGAGACATCGAAAGTGTGGCGTCTCTGCGCAACTACGCGCTAGGACAAGCAGATGCACGCGGTTCGCCGTTGTTACAGCGCCATTGAAAAGAACGACTCTTGCGTTGTCTCTGCGGCTTGTCTCTCTTCTCATCACTTTGCATCAAATGAAGAGACAAGTTCCACGCTCTTTACATCCTCTACTCGCACTTTCCTCCTCCGTCTTTCATTCACAATGGTCTACTCCACCATCCTCGTATCTGCTCTTGCAGCCTCCGCTTCCCTCGTCTCGGCACACGCTCCCCAGCTGCACAAGCGCTCCCTCGTCGACCTCGATGCCGTAGCCGGTGTCGTAGCCGCCAACGGAGTCTTGAACAATATCGACCTCTCCAGGCGCAGCCTCGTTGACGTCGACGCAGTCGCAGGCGTTGTCGCTGCCAATGGCGTCCTGAACGCCATCAACCTCGAGAAGAAGAAGCGCGACCTCGGCTCCTTGGTCGATGTCGATGCTCTCGTCGGTGTAGTCGCCGCCAATGGTGTCCTCAACAAGGTCGAGACCAAGCGCGCACTTGTCGATATCGATGCCCTAGTCGACGTCGTCGCCGCCAATGGAATTCTCAACAAGGTCGAGAAGCGAGAAGGATCCCTCGTCGATATCTCCGCCCTCGTCGATATTGTGGCTGCAAACGGCCTCCTCAACGAAGTCACCAAACGTGATGGATCACTCGTCGATATTGACGCCCTCGTAGATGTCATCGCTGCCAATGGTCTCCTCAACAAGGTCGACCTAGCTGAACGGGACCTCGTCGATGTCGATGCTCTCGTTGGCGTCGTCGCCGCGAATGGCGTCTTGAACAAGGTTGATGTGGTGAGTTCTTCTTCGATCAATCTTCATGCCGAATCTTTGCTCCTTTCAATGCTGACATTGTCGGCCTTCTCACCACAGTCCAAGCGAATGGACAAGAAGAAGCGAGGTGGCGTTGAAGTTAACCTCAATGTGGATGGTAAGCAAGGACTGCACTGGGTTTGCTCGACCCCCTCTTGCAAGGAGATCCTAACTGGCCGCATTTCCTTTCCTTCCACCTCTTGTGTATTCCCCTCGCAGTCTCCGTTCAAGTCAATGATCTCGTCGGCGGTGTCGTCGAGCTCCTCGAGCCCGTTCTCGGGCTAGTCGCCGAGACGGTCGCCAACGTCGAGACTCTAGCAGTCGAAGAAGTCAGCTCAACGCTCGAGCAAGCCTTCCTGACGATCCAAAGCGCGACCAGTGGACTGGGCTCGCAGCTGTCTGGTCTGCCAGGCGCCAACGGTGGCTTGCTCTCAAAGGCCAAGCGATCCGGAAGCGTCGAAGAACGCGCTCTCTCCGACCAAGAAGTCGCACAGACTCTTTCGCAGCTTTTGAACGGCGTCGCTGGCGCCGTCAACCTGGCTGAAGGCCTCGTCGGTCAACTTCCTGTCCTTGGACCCGTCCTCAACCCCATCTTCTACCAGATCAACGGCAACTTGAGCGTCATCCTTTCCGCTGTTGGTACTTTGCTCGTTGGCGTCGTTGGACTAGTCCGCAACTTGGTGGGTTCTCCGACTTCCTCCTACTCGACTTTTTGAGTACGGCTCGATCAACAGACTGATGGATGGCCTTCTCCGTCTTCCCAGCTCACTGGCGTTCTCGGCGCAGTCGCAGGCCTGCCAATCCTCGGCAGCCTGCTCGGCGGCGGTCTCCTCGGCGGTCTGCTCTAAGCCTCTCGCTATCTCCTCGAGCACCCTGTGTACAGCCTTCGATTGCACCAACACCGACATGTCCGCATTGCCTCCTCCGCACCGCGCCCTGCACCTTTTCATCAGTTAGCAAAGAGGCATTGACAAAAAGCTCTCAATAAAGCGACCGCTACAGATACACCATCGGCGGGCATGACAACCTTTCAAATGTACCAATATATCTTTTTATCTCTCAGTATCCAAGTCTTAGCGTATCCAGTAATGCAATCTCGCAATCTTGCAATCTCGCAAATCTTCGTCATGCTTCTTCCTCCTTGCATCTTGCAGGGTCTTGTGCTGACTGTGACACTACATTGCTTCGCTATGCACGACTTGAGGGGCTAATTCCTCTGCGCTTGGCTTCGTAGCGATACAGTAGCAGCGCTTGCATTGCTTTCTTCCTTTGTGTTTCTTCTGTTTCTTTTTTCCGACTCTTTCAATACTGCCCGTTTCCGCGTTGCTCGACTGCACAACTCATGCTTCACTCCCACGGACTTGCAGAATTACCATTTTGCGACTCTTTCCTGCTCCTAGGCTTGGGCTTGGGCTTTGTCAACCTCTGACTCTGCCTCGCTTGGTCTTCCTTGATGAGATCCTCTTTGATACGCCCGGGTCCTGCTAGAGCTTCGTAAAGAGCAAGGGTGTCTATATAACACAGCATAAGGAGGGTACATCAGTACGGTGTCCCACAGCCGAGGAAGAAGCTTAACTCACAGCACGCATCATTGCCTGCATTATGCAAGTTCCGCGCGGGAATACCCATCATTTCCAGTGCATTCTTTAGCCCCACCTGGGCCCTAGCTCCAGGTAATCCACTAGCGCTGACCAATTTCTGCGTATCGACGATATGTATCACCGGAGTTTTTGACCTTGCATCAAACATGGTTTCAACAGGGCTCGGCAAGCCATTTATCCATTTCGAAGTATCTAGCCCCATTTTTGAGAAATAGTCGATTTCGGCTGAAGCGCTGTGGAATACTAGTACCACTGGACCGCCTTTGTGACTTGCGTCTGAGAGTTCAGAGGATAAGAGACGCATCACGCGCTGTAAAGGAACTTCGTGTGATTGGCCGAAATTGAACCGCTGCCGTGCAATCAGGAGATTGTGATTAGAATAGCGAGTCAGTCAGCTTCCAACGTCGCAAGGGATTTACAGCGCGAGTAATTAGCTCAAGCATAGGCAGGCGTTCAGTCTTACATCCTTGTTGTTAGGCGTCCATTGACCATTTGTCCTGTATCGATTCTCTGAAATGACTGTGAAGAGAAGGGGGACATTGAGCAATCTCCCGCGGAAAGTCCCCCTCAAGAGGAATATAGCGCAAGCACTCACTGAAATGCTGACAGTCCCTTGATTCTCTCAATTCCCCAGTCTCTGGGCACGTATCAAACGCGACGCTCGACCATCCAATCTCCAGTATGACAGCATGATTATGTTCATAGCTCTCCACATCCACAGCAACGACAGTCCCTACTTTCCGCTGCTGGAAAAGATCATATAGTTTCCGATTTGAAGCTAGCAAATCTGCATTTGCGCTTGGTACTTGAGCGGCTCGAAAACGCTGTAGCTCATCGATTGTTCGAAACGAGATAGGTTCGATGGATGAGAAGGTGTTGCTTCGAAAACCTTTTTTGGGGTTTATGCGCAAGAGCGCAGGATCGATGTCAGGGTGTGCGGAGGAAATGAGGCCCGAGAGCTCGGCGAGAGAGGTAGGGTGGAAGTAAAGGCCTGTAGTGCGAGATGACGCGTCTATGCATTTGCAAAAGACGTGGCTTTTGCTCCATATCTTGAACAGTTGACAGAAAGGAAGAGGTGTTTCAGTTGCGTTTATTGTGCAAGTTTTGGAGAGAAAAGGACCCTTTAAAAGAAAACTGCCTCACTGAGCTTTTAGGTGCAGTTCCTGACCCGGATACCAGTGCAGACTGGGACAAAAAGAGCTTGGGATAGCTTTTTGGCACACCTTTCCAGACGAGGTAACTCTCCCATTTCTTGACTGCGGGGAAGGAAAAAAAAAAAACAGCCGGAAGAGGTCGAGTCAGACCAGCTCGCTTATTGTCAAACGTGTGAATACGGAAACAGCAATAGACGCACCGATAGCTTCGTAAGGGTAGTAGAGCAGCTCTTCTGGACCTATTGGCCTGTTGCCACTTTCTACACCAGGGCTTGTACGCGAAATGGAAGACTCGTCCACGTTTTGAGCCATGATGCCGGTAGACGCGTAGTAACGATCTGGATTCTTTTAATGACACAGAGAGTCTCGCGAGTGGTTACGTCGAGCAGCGTGCGTACTCCGCGAGCTGTGCTGGTTGTTGACGGGGCGGCCTGTCGATCCGAGCAGCGGTGGCACGTGCAGCTGGAAGCCAGGTGTCGACGCGGACTCACTCGAAGGTGTGCAGCGTGCATGCGGCCTTGTTGAGCTGAGCTGGGCTGCTCCATTCATTCACCATCGATGAATGCCATTGTTGCGCTGTGCGAGAGGATGAGAGCGCCTTCGCATGGCAGTCGAGTCGGGGCAGAGCAGAGCAGAGCAGAGCCTCGCCTCGAGACGGTGCGAGGGCTGCTCGATGTGAATGAATGAATGCTGAGCTGAGCAATGTGGAATTCAAGCACGTCACTATCTCACGTCATGCTGCACTGGAGAGAGAGCCAGAGCTTGCTGCTGTTGCTGTTGCTGTGGTGGCGGAGTCATGGACAGCGGCGATGTGCAGAGATTGGCAGGCAGAGTGTGAGAGTGCCGCTGTCTGTGATACTGTTGTAACATATGATACTAGGCCACCAGCTGGTCATCTCCAGAAGCCATTCCCGGCCTGTCTGTCATGTCCATCCCATCAACGCACGCCTCTTCTCTCTCTCCCTCTTGCTCTTGCTCTTGACCGCCAGGACAGGACAAGACGCCCTCAGCTCGACACTCGACACTCGAGAGGCCAGGCCACCATCGCCATGCCCGCGCCCGCGGGCTCAGCCTCGTCGTCCGCCGGCTATGCGAGCGCGTACCCCGACTACGTCCCAGACTCGAGACGCGCCGGGCGAGTGAGCATAGCGCACGTCCTGCCCCCGAGCAAGGACATCAGCCGGCGTCGTGGTGGTCTCCCTGCAGATCTCGTGTTCGCTTCGATACTCGCCAACTCCCTCCTCGCGCTGGGCCTGCATCTCGTCAAAGAATGGCTACTCGCAGCCAACACTTCTCCAAATGCTGGCATCGCTAACACGAACAGCAATAACAGCAGCAGCAGCAGCAGCAGCATCTCAGTCGCAGAGATACATTGGCGTATACTGGCCATTGCTGCTGCCATATTGGCACTCTGGCACAGACCCTGGGAGCTGTTCAGCCAGCGCATGAGCGTGCGTACATTCGACCTTCGACGAGCTGTTGACCACACCATGTACTGACGATATTCCTACAGTATGCTCGTGTAGCCCTCTGCAGCGTCATAGTCTGCGCAGAGTCATATGCATACATGAAGGCTCTCGAGTGTCTTCCGGTCCTCAGGTAGGTCACTTCACTCTTCTCTACGCTCCTTGACCTTTCTAACCTAACCGCCTTGCTACCCTCTCGGTCGCGCTGAACACTCAGGCTGGTCATGCTCACTGAATCAAGCCACGCATGGACACACGGCTTCCAAAGCATGCGCAGAAAGGGATCCAGCTCGGCGGTAAGTTCAACACCAGGATGCACGCATCCAAGGCAGTGTAATTAGGCTGAAAAGAGGTTGGCTTTGCACAGAGAAATGCCAATTTCATTGCGGTGGCAACACTAGGCGCTTGCTACATTACCGAAGTCTACCTAAACCGGCGTGAGTACATTATCAAATCAAGTCAAACTTTTTACGCGTCACTGACTTCTTTTGCTGGTGCTTTTGACAGGCCTGCCATCTTCCATCATTTCCGCAGGCTACGCGTCTACGCTGTGCTATCTCTTCCTCAAAGCGAGCGGGCAAGACTTGCTTCAATCCCTATCAACGGCCGCCTCCCCTGGCGCATCAGAAGATTTCATTCCCAAATTCTACGCGTTGGGGATGTGCGCTTGTGTGCCTATTGCGTATATCCTTTCCTTGCTTCCCCTCACAGGAGGACCCGAGGGTCTCTCTTCTTCAGCATCTCCAGCGAGCAGTAGCACCGGTAGCGGCGCTTCGCTCTCTCCCTCCGTGACACTAGCGACGTGCGCCTTGCTAGCACTCGCTCTCTTTGTGCTCGAGCCGCTCTTGGCTCGCGCTGCACATGCGCGCACTACCACCATTCGGGGCTTTAGAGCGCATTGGCCTATTGCAAGCCTTACTGCTGCATTCATTGGCATCATTGCTTTTGCACGCACGGCGCAGATTGCCGATTTTGCAATTGGAGGAATTGCATACTGGGGTGAGTTGCCCTTTCTCTCTCTATCACTCCATTTGATCTCGCAGAATTGAACATTGCGTGGTACTTGTTCTTCGGTGTTCGTGCAGGCATTTCGCACATCTTGCACTCGGATCCCAAACTCGTCGCGGAATATACAGGCGGCAGCGTCTCGTCTTTCGTCAACGGCGGAAGTAGCAGCAGCGGTCGAAGCGGCTCCAGCAAGCGACACAAGGAAACGGCTCTCGAAGCTGTAGAGAGGCAGTATCGCCACGTCAGGGGAACCATCAAGACCATCCTCGAGAATCCGGACAGCAAGAAGATCTACTACTTTTTGTGCTTGAATCTCGCATTCATGTTTGTGCAGATGATGTGGGTCGCCTGGTCTCTTTCTTTAGCCCCCCTCCTCCATGGAGATTGGGACCTGTGCTACAAGCTGACCATTTACCTGTGCTTGCGCAGGTATGGCATCTGGACCAACAGTCTTGGCCTGATCTCAGATTGTAAGCGGACCAGACTTTGGCGCCTCGAATGTAGAAAACTCACAAGCTATTCGTCTGCAAACACGCTCGCCATCCAGCCATTCACATGTTCTTCGACTGCCTAGCGCTAGCAATGGGTCTACTCGCGAGCGTAATGGCGACCTGGCCACGAAACGAGACCTTCACTTATGGCTATCTCCGGGTCGAAACGCTCTCAGGTTTCGCAAACGGCATCTTCCTTGTCCTCATTTCTATCTTTATCGTCTTTGAGGCGGTTCAACGTTTGATAGATCCGCCGGATATGAACACCAATCAGCTCCTCTTTGTTAGCGGCCTTGGATTGGCGGTTAATTTGGTCGGCATGTTTGCGACGGGACATCATCACCATCATGGTCATTCGGTGAGCTCGGCTCCGCGTTCATACCCTCAACCACACTGGGTCTGATGCACATGGACTGTTGTCAGCATGGCCACTACCACGGGCACGGGGACGAGCACGATCACCATCACCACGGTATGGCCCTGGCACTGGCGCAAGGCCTTTATCGCTACTAGGTTGCTCAGTTACATCCCTCCTTCTCACAGGCCACTCTCACAATATGCATGGTGTCTTCCTGGTAGATATGCCCTGTTGCATATTGCGCTGAGGCCACGCTGATCCAACACTGTCTCGTAGCACGTCATGGCAGACACTCTCGGTTCAGTTGGCGTAATCATCTCGACCCTCTTGATCAACAGATACGGCTGGACAGGTTTCGACCCGATAGCATCCATCTTTATCGCAGTCCTCATCTTTGCATCCGTCATTCCGCTCATCATGGATTCTGCGAGCGTACTGTGCTTGGATATGGGCACAAGTCGCGAAAAGGACGTGCGCAGCGCATTAGCAAAGGTGAGGTTTCTTATTCGATCTACATTCTTGAGCAGATTTGAAAGGATGGCTGAACACTTTTAATCTATTTCTTCTCGCAGCTGAGTAGCGTCGAAGGCCTATCTTCCTACGCTGCTGCGCGGTTCTGGCCCAAAGACCCCAGCACAGTCGTCGGCAGCATTCACATCCAGCTTGCGCCTTCTCCCTCACACGACCATCAGCACCAGCACGGCCATTCGTCGCAGTCGCACGCACACACATCTGGCTTTTCACACTATGCAGACGCCGAGAAAGTCGTCAAGCGTGTCGAGGCTGTTTTGAAAGGCGCAATCTCGGGCCTGGTCGAGCTTAGTGTGCAGGTTGAGCCAAGCGAGGGGGACGTCAGCTGTCCGTGCATGGTCACTGTGCCGAGCTGGGAAAATTGAGCGTCCTCTTAGCTAGGAGTTGCAGTGTAGATCTGTACAAGTAGTCACCAGCATCATCAGTCTTGCGCACCGGCAGCCAAACTTCGTTATACAGCTGAATCCCATCGCTCAAACATAGAAGTGGCTGTCTAGGACCCCTTCTAAATTGCGCGTACCAACGTCCATTCGACAAGGGTAAGAATGTAGCGTTCCAACCCGCCGATAATCTACGCTTCAACAGGTGTGTCATCCTCACTACCCTCTTCTACGTTTTGCAGCGCTTCAGTCACTTTGACAATCCATCGATGTTCAAGATTTGCGCCTTCGAGCTTCCAGATATTGTCAATCTCTTCAAAGACTTTCTCCGGCGCGCTAGGTGCCGCGCTGCTGGATTCGTCAGGCACTGCTGCGCTTGTTTTCTTGAGCTCTCTTGTGATCCAGCTGATGACTTTGTCGCAGTCACCGAGGAGTGCGAGATCGACCCTGTCCATTGCGTGTGGGACGGGATCGCGATTGATGAGGATCTGAGGCACGCGATGGGGGATGTGGCCAAGAAGCTCGGAAACAGGGGCGACCTGCAAGGACAAAGCCACAGAGGTCAGCCAAGGCGCAAAGGACTGTGCACGACCAAGCACGCGGCACACTCACCTGCAAGCTTGTCCCAATGACAATCAATAAATCGACCTTTTCACGATCTTCAATCAAGCACTTGTCAAACGAATCGTCCAGAGCTTGGCCGAAAAAAGTAATGTCTGGCTTCATGATAGGTTTGCCATACCATGGCGGCCGCCAATCTTCAGAATCGCTCTCATCACCGTCACCAAGACCATTTGCAAAGTTCAGCTTGCTCTTTTTGGCTGGTCGCTCGTCTTGAAATGCTGATGCGGTTTGATTTGCTGTACACTTGGGACACAATGGCACTTCCTGTGCGAAGACACTGTGAACTAGGTTCAGCTATGTACGTTGTGGAGCTGCAGAGGATCTCTTACGCTTCTCGAATTGCATCACCTGGATATTGCGACTTGCAAGTCAGACAAGAACATGTCGCAAAAGAGCCTGCGTGGGGTCAACTCAGTCTCTTATTATCATCAGAGGTAGGGGAGATCGTGCTCACCGTGCGCAAAGAGCACCTTCTCGATGCCAGCAACTTTTTCCAGCGTATCGATGTTTTGCGTATAATTCCGGAGCAGCTTTCCCTGAGTCTCGAGTGAGCGGATCCACTGATGCACGGCGCCTGCGCGCTTACTTCCACCTGCCTCTGAGGTGTCCGGATATAGCTCTTTCGCAAATGAATAGAAGAGATCCGGCATCTCTCTAAAAATCTCAATGTCGAACATTTCTTGCGGGTCTGAAAGTTCGGGGTATTGTCCTGATGCGACTAGTCGAGCGTAGATTCCCGTTGGGGAACGAAAATCTGGAATCCCGCAATTGGTGCTCACGCCTGCGCCAGTCAGGACGACGATGTTCTGACTCTTGCGCAGGAGCTCGATGAAGGCGGATGGATTACCGTACTGTTCTAGAGGTCTGCGATTGCGAAGTCTGCAAAGAATGGAAGACTTAGCCGGGTTCGTAGACGTGCTTTCGTATAGCCAGTAGCATAGACATACGCGCGGGTGATGACGACCTTGAGGATGCGAAGCAGGTATAAAGGATCTTCAGGCTCATTGCTTGCAGGCTGAGAAGGCCAAGGAAATTACCAGCTCAGCGAGGCCACTTTTCGGGCTGTCTAGACATAAACACCTACCACTAGGACACCGAACACTGCCAACATCTTCGGAAGAGGGACATCTTGCTGTACTATGTACTTTTGAATGAAACGGAACATGCCTGCGTGCGTTGCAGAATGTTAGCCATAACTAGCCGGATGACATTCAAGAGGTGCCGCCTCACCAATCTCTTTCACTTCGTCTACCATTGCGTCAGCTACATCTTCTGAAAAGACATCCATGGCTTGTAGCTGAGTACTTGGACTTTGGGTTTGTCGTTTTGGTAAACTCCTTGGCTGTCCATTGTCTTGCCCATTGTCCAGCGGCTCGCCCGAGTGACCGTCGTCGTTGCTGTCATCATCTTCTGGCCGACCAAAGGCGGCATCGAGCTCGAAATCGTCGTCGTCTACGTCAAAAGACTGGTCCTGCAGTTCCCTGGCATAGCTGGCAGTGGCGGTCAGGGAAGGGCCAGCCACAGGCACCGGCATGGGCAGCATGGCGGCAGCTGGATGGACGGCTACACCCGCCAGCACGGTGTCTGCGTCTGTGTGCTGCCCATCGTGCGCTGCCTGCCCTGCCAGCGCGCTCATCGACGCGCCTCGTTGAACGCGTATACGATCACGCTGGCTGCTTGGAGAGAAGACAAGCTGCGAGGTGGGTTGGAAGGCGACCACACATGATACAGCGACGCACTTGATCTGTCTAGACTCGCTGCGTGGATCATTCGCCCGCCATGGCCATCTCGGACGACGAGGAAATGATGGGCTCCGACGTCGAGGTCGAGCTCGACGGTGACGAGGCAGCGAGCAGCAGCAGGGCCGACAAGGGCAAGAGCAAGATGGCAGAGGCCGACAACGAGCCACCGAGAGCACTGGACGGAGCACTGCACGGCCACGAGCTGGACAATCTGCCCTGGTGGGTGCCCCGCGGTCATGGGGACGTGTTGGTCCAGGACTTGCATTGAAACCAGACATACCTGCAACAGGGTCGAAAAGTACCGCCCAGCGACACTCGACGACGTCGTGAGCCACGCAGACATCACTTCTACAAGTGCGTGCATGTCTACGTCGCGCTGGCCATGCGGCTATCGGCCAGTCGCGTCTTACTTGTCCAGCAGCTGATGCATCTACTGCCACCACCCCCAGTCGACAAGTTCATCGGCGCGAACCAGCTCCCACACATGCTCTTCTACGGTCCTCCAGGAACGGGCAAGACTTCGACGGTGCTCTGTATTGCTCGAAAAATCTATGGCGAGAAAGCAGCCGGCAAGGCTGGTGGCCAATACCGCAACAATGTGCTCGAGGTAGGTGGATGCGCGTCGAAAGAGCGCTGGCCAAACATGTCAGCTAAACCAACCCTCGTTTTATTCTCGCCTAGCTCAATGCTTCTGATGAGCGCGGTATCGATGTTGTGCGAGAACAGATCAAGAGCTTCGCGGGCGTTCGGACATTCGGAAGGTGCGCATTTCTCAGCGTAAAATTAACACTTATCATGCTGACTTCCTTGTATCATGTACCAGTTCCGCGTACAAGCTCATCATCCTCGACGAAGCAGACATGATGACCCAACAGGCGCAAAGCGCGCTGCGTCGAGGTGCGTAACAATGTAGCCGGTGGAACCCCAACTTTTGAAATTGTCGAATCCGGGGCTGAAATTGCTGCTCCTCTTGCTATACAGTCATTGAGCAGTACACCAAAAATGTACGATTCTGCATCATCTGCAACTATGTGAATCGAATCATTCCAGCTATTCAATCTCGCTGTACCCGATTCCGGTAAGGTCTCTCTGAAAGAGACTTGTCCTTCCACATCTAACAGCCTCTGACATTGAATTTGAAATCTCAGCTTTGGACCATTGCCCATTTCCGAGGTCGAAAGACGCCTGAAGACTGTCATTGAGCAAGAAAAGGTCAATCTCACGGCCGATGGCTTGAAAGCTCTTCTCAAACTCTCTCGAGGTGACATGCGAAGGGCGTTGAATGTGTTGCAGGTGATTTACACGCGATTTTCCTCACACTTGTCCCGATAATTTGTGTGTCAGCGCTGAATACACTTGTGCCTCTTCGCAGGCGTGTCACTCTGCGTACGACGTGGTGGACGAGGAAGCCATCTATGTCTGCACTGGTAACCCTCATCCGGCCGACATTGAGAACATTGTTGACAGCATGATGAACGAAGATTTCCAGACGAGCTTTTCTCGTGGGTTGAGCGCATTATTGCCCTTGCGTATTTCAATTGCATGTCTAAATAGCGGCGCGTCTCCTCATTAGGCATCTCAACGCTCAAGGCAAACAAAGGTCTAGCGCTGCAAGACATCATCCTAGGCGTGTACGAATACACATCAATCATTGAATTCCCAGCACCGACGAGAGTGTACATCCTCGACCAGCTCGCGCAAGTGGAACATCGCTTGTCCACAGGCGGAAGCGAAAAACTACAGCTTACTGCGCTGTTGGCGATCTTCAAGAATGGCGTCGAGCTGGCGAGCAAGCAGTCTTGAGACGATTGTCTACCTTCGTCTTGGGGGAGTTTCGAAACATGAACCAGGGTTGCCAGCGCAATTTTTGCTCGAACTCTGCTTGACGCTGAGCTGTTCGAGTTCAAATGTGCTGCTTCGGACGATTGAGCTCTGGCTGTAAAGTACCCGCATTACAGCTTGTCGTACTTTGCGCTGCCGTTCCGTTGCGCTTTAGGTGGTGGCATCAAGCCATCAGGTCAGGGAGACGCTCGGGTGAGAAGTATCCCACGCCCTGACATTCAGTCTTGTAATCTCCGAACTGAGGACACTCACTATCCACCTTGTATCCACCCGGAGGTCCGCATGAGGCGAGTTCTTCCTCTGGTCGCTCACAAGTCTTCAGCATGACTGCACTCAATGCTCTGACTGCAAAGAGGATTTCCGGAGGTCAAAGCCCATGATCCGCGGATGTACTTGCTGATTGTGACAGCTGTGACAGCTTGCTGACATGACAGTTGCTGACAGTTCTTTGTGCGATCGCTGGCACGGTAGCTGAATTATCGGCCTCCGAGGTCGCGCCTGGATGAGCAAATCTGTTTGAAGCAAGATTATTGAAGGGTATCCTTGCTCGCAGAGGAGTCAGGGCGGAGCATCATCTCGAAAGGTTCAAAGTGCCTTGCTCCTTCTGAAACTTTTCCATCATGACAGGTCTCGCTTGACGTGGTCTGGACCGTCTGGGAAAGCGATTGACAGCCAGGCTCACCCTCGGCCCGGCCAGGCGATGCGCAATCGCCAGGCTCTGCAGGTGAGGGCTAGAACACACCAGCAAGGTGTGCAGTGGGAAGCGCGCTGTCGAACGTCAGACGATACGCAGACGATTCGCAACGTCGGCGATCAAACGTGAGGAATAAATAATAAATCATTCGCTGCATGGCTTGTTGTTCCAGGCGGGACGTTGGGTCTCTTGAAAAGTCGAGAGAAGAATCGCTGGAAAGACGATCTCACAGATGTGACGCACTGCGGGCTTTTTCAGAGGGTGCTGAAACTATCATAAAGGGAAGAATCTCAAAAGCAGCACCAAGGCTGAACACCCACCGCTCCTTCATTTAAACCATGACGCCTTCCCTGCAGAGGTTGTGCCGTAAGTAGTAGTACCAGGATCTGCAGGGGGGGTATATGTGTGGTTGGCAGCTGAGAGCACTGAGCAGAGTCCAGAGCAGTGCGGAAGAGTAGCAGCAGCAGCATTTACCTCGTTGTTATTTTCCATCATATCAAGTAAAAGAATAGAAAGCTCGCAGGTGGAATAGTTCCTTACTGCGCCCCATCTCTCCATAGATCTCTCTCTCTCTCTCAGGCAGCTCCTCGGCTGCTTCTTCGCTTCCCCAACTTGAACCTGCATGCAGGCAGCTGGTCGCGCGCAAGCCCCGGGCCCAGCCAACGAGCTGCACGCGCCAGGGGCTGTTTGCACATCTGACTACTGCACGGAAGATCCTCGGCCGCTGCGGTAGCGCTCCCTCCCCATCGAGCTCGTCATCCGACAGGCCACGCAGAGATCCTCGAGGATCTGCACTGGCAGAGAGGCGCATCACTCCGCCGGGGGAGCAGCCCAAGAACGCTGGACTCAGGGGGACAGCGCAGACAGGACAAGCACAGAGAGACAAAGGTGGCCAGCGTGCCGCAGAACAGCGAGCCACGAGTGCCGGCAGTCCCTCGGGCTGGGCTGGCTGTGCAGATCAACGGGCCATTCCAAGCAAGCACTCGCACGCACGCACGCACGAGAGCCCGTCGAGGCATCCAAGAGCACTCTCTGCGACCTACACGCACGAGCATACACGTATTAACGCGCAGTAGTTGTCGCTCCGAGCAGTGTTCCTCCAGAAACCGCCCAACAGCCTGCTAAGGAAAGGGCCGCACAAACCCGAGCTGGGGGGAAAGACATCGGAAAAGAGCAAAACTGGGCAAGAGCACAGCGACACAGCTCGCATTGGTACTGGTACGCACGCACGGTAACACGGCCAACGTCGCATTGCCTGCTGCAACGCTCTGTGTGACGATTTGAGCACTCGCCGTCGTCTGCCGATCCTGCAAGCCTTTTCAAGTTTCGAGCTGGGCATCTGTGCACGCGCAGACACGCATCGACGACTTCTCTACGCCTTCGTCTATCAAAAAACTGCCCTTCTACGACTCGTCCCTCTACCCGTCTCTTCAAGGCAGCTTCTCCCGATCACCTTCTTCAGCTTTGCACCCGCACACCATGGAAGGAACTCTGCAGCCCTGCCCGCACTGTCGCGGCACAGGCGTGTACAGCCCGACGGAAGCGCCATCAGTAGTGGTACCCTCTACTGCGTCCGCGTCGTCCAGGTCTGCGCCGCCCGTGCTGCAGGATGCACGTGCGAGTCCGACGTTGCTGGCTGCCAGCTCTCGCTTTCCAGCAAACGCACTTGCAGCAGCGCACAAGACACGCACTGCAAGCATATCAGACGGTCTGGGCACACCAGACAGCGAGTCTCACATCGGACATGCTGCGGCTTTTCCTAGCCTGCGCGAGGGATCGCCGCTCCTGCCCGTTCCTGCATCCAAGCCAGAGGCTCCTCTGGGAGTGCCTACAAGCAGTTTCCAAGTGCCCATGCGGTTACCAAGCCACCTCTCGCACAGCGCCAACAGAACGAGCATAGACAAGTCAATGGAGTCTGAAAATCCCTCCCTTGCTGCCGGTCCTTACGCTGCGACCGGCCGACCATCGCCCATTGCCTCGTCGCAGTCTTCACACTCGACTCTTCCACTCTTTCCTTCTCCCATCCCGCACACGCCAGCTTCAGCACACACACCCATTGAGTCTTCAAGTCAGGCAGACAAACCCAAGCTACCGCCTCTCAAACAGCTTCTCCGAGGAATCGACGAATGGCGGCGTGAGCTCTCATGTTGATTCCCCCAACATCCTCGTCCGAATAATGTGCGCTGATCTCAACCCCTTGTCCTTCTACTTCTCAGATACGGCCTCGCCGAATGCAGCTTGTCCGCCGCAGAGCCCATCATCGTCTACGTGGCCTGCGTCTGGCAGTAACAGCAACAGTAACGGTAGCGAGCAGACAGCTTTCCGCATGCCCGCGCCAAAGAGCAATGGCACTGAAACGACGAGCAGTCACGCCGAGAGCTCTACCGTCGGACCAAAGAGCTCGTACAGTGGTGAAATTAGCGAGGGGAGCTCGCAAAAGCATCAACAAAGGCATCCAGATCGCTACTATGTCGGCTCAAGCCAGGCAGCCTCTCCCGCCAGTGCTCCATACTTGCCCCCAGCTGCAGTGACTCGCCTGTCAACGGCGGAGAAGGCTTTCCGAGATTCAGGGTCGCCGCACGACAGATTTCTGCCAAACAATATGAATCGTATGCATCTCGGCATGTCGCCCAGCGAGGATGAAAATTTCAGCGATGCGCCGTGCTGCAGCGACAATGATTGCGGATGCTTGCCTCATAAAACGCGAGCTGGGGCCAATAGATCGCCGATCCATTTGAAGAAGTGGGACATCGATAGGTCGGCACTGAACAGCGGTGATGACGAGGAAGCTTGTACACCGCACAAGAAACCGCGGCGAGCCGATCCAGATGTTTCGGTCTCGAGTGCATCCGCCGCGAGCTTCAACAATGACTCACGGCACAGTGGTCATGCCGGAGATTCCAGCGCATTACGGACAGCGCAGCACAGTCTGATAGAACTCGGTGCCGCACCCCCGCATGCCGTTCGAGGGTATTCCACAACCGCTGCCGATTACTATGGCGTACGAGCAAGTGGTGGCGATCACTTTGTCAATGACAATCCTGCGCTGTCATCGCTCGATAAGCGCGGCGCAGACATGAAGCAGCAATCCGCCTTGCGCAGATTGCGACGCGCGGGGCGCCAGACTATGTGCCATCGCCCTCGGCTTCGTCGTCATCCAACAAGTATGCCCATGGAACAGGTACCATTCGGCCGCCGTTGAGCCAGGGCAAGCATTCTGCAGAGTCAGAGGCATCCGTCCCCTGTTCAGCCCCTTCTCTCACCCATGAGAGTAGCTACAATGACAATTCGACAGAATCGATTCCGACGATCTCACAAGAGACCACGGCCGATTCGCCCGGCCCAGGTCATCATAATCATGCTTCGGAAGCACAAGACGGCTCTTCTGGCACTGGTAAATACGTGAGTGTGCAATTCATCATCGCGGAGACAACTGCGACCCCATTTTAAAAGTTTATTTGCCATCTCGCAGTTTTGCTCCGCCTGCGGCAAGCGCTTCACTCGGCCTTCTGCCCTCGCTGTTCACTCCCACATGCACACCGGTGCAAAGCCTTTCAGCTGTCCCATCTGTCAAAGATCCTTCTCCGTTAATTCGAATCTCAGAAGGTGTGTTGAATGCTGAAGCGTTTCGCTTTCACAAGTGTTGTTATGCTGATGACGCCCCCCTTGCTTCCTCTAGACACATGAAAACGCATTCGAAAGAGGAACGTGCCGCTGCAGAAACGGGCGTCTAGGTGGAGACTTTACAGTATTGGACATGTACCAAGACATATCGCATCAATGTTCCATATCATATGCAGTGGTCACTATCTTGCCTTACATTATTGTAGCCTCGAAGTCTGTTTTATGAGCCATCAGTCTGTTCTCATGCTGTATGTCGTCAGCAAAATCAAGGAGCATCACTGCCGCACGCTTTCAGCTTTGGGTCGGTCTGCCAACTGCTAATTTCTGACCAGTATGAAAACATGAGCTGCCCACAGTGCGTTCCTTGACTTTAACGACTCTAGAATACAGAAATACAGGGCGAACAGCAGTGCAAAGGCCGAATAGACTATATTTAGGAGCCTTGCTTTGACTTCACCATCTCACATTGCTTCCCACGGCCATGCAAGTCTGGAGCAACCCATAAAAAAAATTACTCGTCCACCTCGGTCATGTCGGTCAAAGTAGCTAACAGAGAGGGATGAAGTTAATCACGAGCACGTCGGCCACTGTCTTAGCCTACTTACCACCACTTGTCAGCCAGTTCACGCCGATCTTGAACGCCTCGATACGAACATGCCGAATCTCTGAAAGTGTCCAGCCTGCAACACGAAAGATTTCGCCATTGAAATTCATTCATCAATACACAGTACCAATTTATCAAATGTCTTTGAACCTACCTTTGACATATACCCTGCAACTGGCAGGGCTAGGGAATCGAGGATCGGCAAACGCCTCGATCCAGTGGCTCGGTCTGACTTCGGCGGGACATGCAAAAGACCACAGACGTAGCTTGCTGCCAGCAAGACTGTGAATGCCTTCGTGTGATATGTGTGCTTCAGGGAAGTTGAGCACTTGAAGATTGGGTGTGCAGCTGAGTACGTCGTCCACCACGTGTCCCTGTCTAGGCATGGGACCACCGGCGAGCTGCTGAGAGTAGCCCTGAATGTTGAGATGCTTCAAGCCTTGGCCGACAAGGCGAACTAAGTCACACAGATCGGAATCCGGCATATTCATTGGCAATTCGAGATACAGCTCCTCAAGAGTGGTGGCTGAGTTGCCGAAGATATTGCGCATGGCAGACATGCCGATTGCGCAGTGATTCAGTGCGACACGGGTGAAGCCGCGAGTGACAGGTAACGGGGGCGTGCTCATGTCGAAAGAGCTGTTGCTGCTGGCCCCACTGCTGCTTGAGGAAACACTCGAGTGCGACCCTTGGTCTGCGCATTCGCTGTAGATATTGTATAGCCGCAGGCGAACAAGCTTCTCAGACGGTCCGATGAGATTGTCAAAGAGATGGCCTGCGTAACACCAGGCTGTTGGACGATACGAAGTGCAAGAAAAAATTCGTCAGCAAAAAGAGACAGGAAGTACGTGCGCCTGCGACTCACGCTCAGGCATGAGGTCTGCAAGTAGGACACGCAGTACAATGTATTCCAAAGAGGCACAGAGACAAAGGCGGATAGAGTGTCAGCATCCAGCAAGTCCACTCAATTGCAGTTGCTTTGTTGCTCACCGCACGCTCTCAATTCCTCCAAATGTTTTCTGCTGACGAATACCTCTCGAAATTGCTCGAGGTCCACATTCTTGAGACCATCAAATCCAACGATGCGCACCTCGGTTGCGGCCTTGAGTATATCTGGGACGGTTTGAAGAGTCGGCCAGTCCGTGACATCGGTGCTGCTGCCTTCGCCGAATATGAGCTTCTGAATGAGCTTTCCCCGCTTCGGGTACAGCCCTAGGCAAGTGTGCAAGGCCCCCGCTCGCTGTCCGGTGCCAAAGTATGGATTCCTAAGGAGGTAGGGAAGGGATAGTGAGGGAGACCAGCTAGCATCAGTGCCTAATTCCAAGACATACGGAAACTGACAAGGCCGGAAAGCAGGACGTACCTCCACAATTGTTTGCTGAACGGCTCGAGCCAAGCTTTCGAGACAAGAGTCATGCGCCTAAGCTGGGCCTGTCGTGCCTCTCTGCCGCTCGTGAGGAGTTCGCGGGAGACATTGTATGCGAGGCAATCTAGGATCTGCGTCTCCGAGAGTGCGCGGGAAGCAGTCGTTGATGAAGTGGAGGCAGCTCGACTTGTTGATGGGACGTGAGAGCTGATCTCCCACTGCCTTTGCTGCTTCACCCTCTGCAAGGTCCCGCTGGACTCGTGGAGGCTGCTCTCCTTCCAGTCTTGAGAGACTTCCTCTGGCTGCTGGACCATGCGATGCTTCATATCACGCACTACGGGCTCGCTTTCGCGCTGCTCTTGCCTGTGCTGCGCAAGCTCGTTGTCTAATCCTGATTGCAGATCTCCTTCTATACTGGTATTATGTCCTACTGGCGCAGCGCCTTCGTTGGTCGCTTCGTTGGGTCGGTGCATAGCGAAGGATATGCCTTAACCACCTTTTGCTGCAATGCACCTCTGAATTGGCCGTCTGATGCCAATCCGCTACCAATAGGCGCCTACAAGACGGCAAACTATTGATGAATCTTTTCTCGCGCTTGTGTGGCACAGCGCTGCGGTTGCACTTGGGTAGGCGGGGCCGCTCCTGCTGACTGTAAGCTGCTCGTGTTGGTATGGTTCACCGGCGGACTTTGGCTGACCCAGGTTGGCGTGTCGCAGTGAAGACAGTCGGGCGGTCGACAAGTGCCTGTCTCATTGACGAGTCTCTCGGTCTACTCTTCTCCTTCCCTCACAAGACTAACAAGAATTACTGTCTCTCTTGCGCTGACGAGGTGGTGCCGCCGAGCTGGCTTGCTGCGGGCACAAGGTACCGCTGTACTGCAAGACGGTAGCGGACTTTGGCAGGTAGATCTGTTGGCTTGCGGATTGCCAAAGGCGACTATCGGTAGGGCGCTGTCAAGCCAGGGTGCGACAAGACCAGCAAAAACAAGCAGGACAGTATGCCCTTGAACCCTGCCACGAAAAATGATGATGCGACTCTTCGAACTTGAAGCTTGCGAATTGATCGCCCGTCTTGTTCATTCAATTCGCAGAGAGGAATATACGGCGATCCTCAGACTTGGCTGTCAAAGCAGTGGTCCAGCTCTTTCTTTGTTGTTGAGGAATAGTGGTAGACTGGTACCCTTCGCTTACGAGTAATGCAAGCGTTGCTACCGTTGAGAGCTGGCTATAGACCCGAGAGGTGCAGCTGACGGGATGATTCCTTGTGGCAGGCTTCGGCACCAGGGATGAAATAAGTTTCGCTTCAACAAGTGACGCTGGAGGAATATAGAGCGAAACAGATGACGAGTCTGGAACAGACGGAAGTAGTGCAGGACTGGAGGCTTCGTCCGCCTCGTCAACGGCCAGGCCGCCCACTCGTCTGAGGAGCCGCAGATGCTGCAGGAAAGCTGCGGGTCAGGCAGGACACAGGGATATGATGATGCTCTCTGTACGAACGTGAGTCCTGAATTTGTGTGGCTGCTGCTTTCAGTTGCTTTGCGCTGCTGTGCGTCCGGTCTGGCTTCGTTCTTGCGGTGTCTTGCCTTGTGTGAACACCAGGTCGCTGGACGGAGTTGACGGGTACACAGGCACGCCAGTGGGATTTGAAGGGCTGCCCAGACAGTGATGGACGCCTTCTGCAGGGGTGTGCGCCTCCCCAATGCCTCTCTTGCGCGAAGGTCTTGGTTCGTCACTGCAAAAGGTAGAAGGGCCATGGAGCAACCGGCGGCTACCGCAGCCACAGCCTACGGGTGGCCGATGGCCGTTTGACACCGCCAGACGGCGCCTGGGCGTAGTCGCATGCAGTTGGGGAGACGGACAAGGGCGCTGCTGCTCTCGAGCGGCCTGCTCAGCTCATCGCAGGGGAGGCCATTCTCCAGCACCGCGGTCGGTCGATCACGCCCATCTGGCCGTCGCACACAGCTGCAGCGTGCACAGAGCGTCGTGCTGCGAATGGTGATGACCAGACCAGACCAGACGAGGACTAGACAAGCCTCGCGTGTAGCCAGCCCTGCCCTGCGATGGCTCTTCGGGTGCTTGCGGCGTATTCGCCACATTGCGCATCGTGGCGGACGACTGTATGATTATGCCTTGCAGGACATGCCGTACAGACCACGCTGCAGGAGGCGTCGTGCGTGCTTCATTGACCTCTTTCTGGCCCAATCCTGGTTCCTGTGCTGCTCTCTTGTCGCCGTTGCTGTTGCATTGGTCGACTTGCTTGGTTTTGCAGCGAGGGCAGCCAACGCGTCTGCACGGTCAATAGCAGGAAGCAGCAAGGCCGAGCCCCTCCGTCCAGCCTACAGACACGTTGGTGTCCCGGCAGAAGCAGTATTCGTTGATCCATGCGCTCGTCTCGTGTCATCGTGGCAAGATGGCCGCGCGACGACATCTCGAGCAGTCCACATCCTGGATCCCTTCTTGTCGACTGCCCAACTGCGCGAGATGGCCATACTCCGACTACGCGCTGGTGCTCACTGAGACACGCTGACAAGTGCATACAGGCGAATTGGCTGGCTGGCTGGCTGGCTGGCTGGTTCGTGACAAGACACGCCTCGAATAGTAACTGCAACAAGAAGCCGGCTATCATAGCAATCTCACCTCATCTCACCTCACCTCTCAATTTCAGCTAGGCACGACATTAAACAAGAAATTGAACATGAGACCTGGAAATTCGGCATTCACTTTCACACGTATTGCATTGCGCAACCATTCTTGGATACAATGCATCCTCTCGTCCAGCTTGGTCTGGCCATCACCGCCATCTGGCTTGTCATCCTGGCCCTGCAGTATATCCTGACGAGACGCAAAACCCTTGGGTCGTCGAGCCTGCAATTCAATCGGCGGTCCGATGATCTCCCTCTCACATCCAATTCTTCTCCGTCAGTCCTCTTAAGAAAGGAGAAATGGATTCTTCCAAATAGCCCATATGTCAAATCCGGCTGGTCTGCGAACTTGGAAATGCAGTTGCGGCCGTTTTACTTGCTGGTCGCCTACAACGCAGCTTCGGCAACAGCTCGGTCAGCGTCTTTGAGCTCAACACCGCGCCAATGCCACTCGAAGAGCGAATCAGACACCCTCAGCCTCACCCAATACTTCGCGAGCATCCTCTACAGCGTTGGAGGCTTGATTGTGCTTTTGACATTCGCGGTCGTTTTACCGCTTCACCTATTTGCAACTCCCGTGCAGCTTATCTGGCGGATATTGGCATCATCACCGTCTCTTGAGTCCACTTCGCAAGCCTCAGCATCAGCATCAGCCACCCTGCTAGATGATTCGCCGCCTGGACTAGTCATCCCCGGAATCACCGTTCCAGCCAGAGACGCTCTTGCGACGTTCCTAGCCGGCGCCTTCGCAATAGCCTGGCATGAAGCCGGACATGGATTCGCCGCGGCCCTAAATGGGGTAAACATCACTTCGATCGCTTTCTTCCTCATCTATGCCTTTCCTGGCGCGTACGTCGCTCTGGATACTGCGTCTTTCGAGGCTCTCGCCTCAGCTGCCTCAAAGCTGTCTATCATAGCCGCGGGAATATGGCACAATCTCGTCTTATGCCTAGCTATCTGGTCAGCGTTGAGCTATGGCATCGTAACGAGGAACAGCGGGATCTACGGATGGTTCGGCTTTGTCGACCTTAATGAACAAGGTGTGGTCGTACAGCTTGTAGATCAGGTGAGCAATCTAGTCAACGAGATATTGACCTGTGTCAAAGCTGTAATTGACCAGAGGCTCCTTAGGATTCGCCGCTGGCCGGTCTGTTGGCTGCAGGCCAGCTCATTACCGCTCTGGACGATGTCGAATTGCACGACTCGCACATGTACAAGCATTGGGACCGGTACCTCTCACATCCAGAGTTAGCAATCACCGACTCGCGATCAACATACGAGAGCCTAGGGTGGTGTGTCGACAGGCAGGCTTTCGAAAGCCAGCCTGGCATTTGCTGTGCTTCCAAAACCGATGCTCACCCTACGGCAAGCGCGACTAGGGAGCTTTGCTTTCAGCCCGCCCTCCAATCTAAAGTACCTTTAGCGCCTGACGGGGCTTCGGGGCACTGTCTTGATCCAGCCGAGATCCTGCGGAACAAGCGGTGCACCGATACATGCGCTAGTGAGGATCGAACATGCGTTCGGCCAGCTCCGGCAGTGCAGCTTCTACGCATCACCGTGCGAGACTTGCGTGAAGCAAGGCAAGAGACGGTCTTCTTCACGGGTCCAAAAGCGCGAGTGTGGAAAGACGTCAAGGTGGGAAGATACATGGCGCCTGTATCATGGCTGCAAGCTTTACCTGTCGACATTGAGGTCTTTTGGAAGTGAGGCTTATGACAGGGCACGGACCGCTCATATGCGATACTGAGGCTGATGATGCGCTTTCAAGGTACACATACGGCACGTCGTACGGCATAGCATTGTTCAACATGCTCCCGCTGCCAATGCTAGACGGCGACGAGCTGCTCTCATGCATTCTCGACGCGCAGAGCTCGCAGCCACTGCTACCGACTGCCGCGAGCAAGAAAGGCCTGGCGCACGGTATGACATCAGACCAAGAGGGTCATGCTCGGCCTTTCGTGCTGCTGGCATCATGTTTGGCGCGAGTGTCGGCTGTCTTGTCGCGCTTGCTAGGCTTGAGAGATGCGTCGGCGAGAAAGCATTTGCTGGTCAGACGGGGCATTCAAGTAGGATCGGTCGTATTAGTCGTGATCAGCATAGCATGTGCATCTGTATAATAGGAGTATTGAGCAAAGCATCGCAAAGTCGCTGTGGTCTTGTCAAAAGCAATATGCTATTGGCAAATGGAAGGCTGTGGCGGGGGTCATGAATACAGGATTGCCTAAGCTAATCCGGCCAGGCAGTCGGAAGCACCTCCTACTTATTGAGCTCCTGTGGAGACCAGTCCGGGTCACAATCAGCCCACTTCGTCAGGCCGTTGAAGTTGGAAATGTCGCCACTCACCTCGGCGCGCTTCTGGAGCTCCTCCCTGCTCTTGGGCTCCTCGAGCCTAACAGCGAAAGAGTGAGAAGAGTGTCAGTAACATCATTACTGTAATCACAGCTGAACCTTCGCAGCCCCCAACTCACTTGTTCTCGGTAATGTGTGGACCGGGCTGCGAGGCGACGTGGCTGTCCTTGTTGCCCATCAGGCCGGGCGTGCTGCCAGTGAGCGAGTTGGGGTCTGCCACATCGGACGAGCGTGTTTTTGCAAGTCAGTGGTGCGCCATAACGACACTGTCCACCCGCGACAGGGCTGGCCCATTGCAATGACACACCATTGTCCGTGGCCGGGTGCGGCTGGATGCTGAACTGCTGCTCCTTCTGGTTGTCGGACTTGTCGGACATGGCGGGTGCGTGTGGTCTCACGTATGTTGTCAACTGAAGTCCTGCCTTAAGAAGTGGTCGCTTGAGCAGAGCAGAGCAGAGCGAAGCGAGGTGGCCGGCCATTGCTCGCGAGTGCGTCAGCGCCCACCGATCGCTTTTGCCACATCGCACGTGACAAAGTTCGCGCTGGTGAAGAGGCTCAAGATTGATTATACTAGCTAGGTTGCTAGAATACTGTAGTACCTTGTGCTGTATGGCATGGCATGGCATTGACTAGAGTAAAATGTGTACCCTCAACGCGCGATAACACTTTAAACTCCTACACAAAGCCCAAGATTCAAAAAGAAAGAACGAAAAAAGTGCCAGCACTAACACGCTGGAAGCTGGCTATGCCTGTATGTGCGAGCAGCAGTCTTTCTTCAGCAAAGATCGCAAGCTCCAAACTTCCTCATCGAGCCATTGCGCTCTTCAGCTCGGCGCTTGAGAGCAGTCGCGTCCTGCGAGGCGCCTCCGAGGGAGATGAAGGTCGAGCAGCGGTTCTTGGGAAGGAAATCGTTCTCGCTGTGCAGCAGGATGGAGAAGCGATGCTCGTGAGTTGATCTACAGCACAGTGAATACATCCACCTACGTCTCGCAGCTGCCTTTGTAGGCGGCGGTAAAGCTGCCAGCATCGAATTCCAGATAGTCGTTCGACTTGTCGGTCAACTCTGCCATATAGCAGATGCTGTAGCTGCAAAGCATGACCATGGTCGTGATCAGTACATGCCAACGAGGTGCTGAGTCGTTAACAACAGTTCTTATGCTTTGTACTTACGCATCTTCGACGAGTGCATCTTCGATATCGTAGGTGTTGCAACCTGGCTCGTGGTCACAGAGAGCCGCACAGGTTTGGTCATCGCCATCCTGGTCGACCCTGTATCCGTCTGGGTCACCCTGTTGTTGACAGCAAAGAAGACGAGACGAGAATGTACAGTCAGCGGACTTTTGCTTGGGGGCAAAAGAAAGGAGTGCATGTGGACTTTGCGAATCCTGAAGACTCACAATCACTGTGTACTTGACGGTGAGCTGCTCATTTTGAACAGCAACAGAGTCGCAGTTGCAGTACGTCGTGGCACTGGCGTATTTGACCAGGGAGAGAAGCGTAAAGGCAGCAGAGAGCAGGGCAGATTTCGAGTTGTAGGATGGCATTTTGGCGGGGACAGAGGCGGATCTTGAAAGAGGTACCGTACCGAGGGTGATGGGAGGAAGGCAAGCTGGATCAGACGTCTCAGGCTGCACCGTGAAGCGAGATCAGGTCTGAACCAAGGGCTGGAGCTGGGGCGCGCAGTGGGCGGCCGGAATGCCGGCGACAAGAGGGTCTTCTCTTGATGGCTTCCAAGCCATGCTTGAAGGCTATCGTGGCAGGGTCTGCGCTGGTCTCGCGTGAGCACATCGAGGAGGCTTTCGACCGTCGGCGAGCTGTCCGTCGTGGAAGTTGAAGCAGTCACAAGCTTCGAGGGAGAGGCTGAAAGCTTGGGCTGAAGAAAGTAAACAAATGCTTAATGATTGGCTTCAATCAGATCTCAGGGTCCAAACGTCCAGAAAGGTTGAAAGAACGGAGCCCGGCGTTGCCGGGCTTGGGGACGGGCCTGCCGAGCGGCTGGCAGGAGGAAGAGTCAAAATGTCGTGGCCTGTCGCTGTCCAGTCGTTGTTCAGGTGGTGGAATCCCTGGAATGCACATTCCTCGAGCCCGCGTGGCGCCATCACGTGACCCGGACGTTTCGGGCCGGTCCATTCGGAGTTTATCTTAGGCCCTGCAGCTCTCACCTCAACGCCAAAGCTTCATAGAGAAGCTTGGCTACCATTCCAGAGCATTGCTGGCCATGTTGAGTCAACTTCGAATCGCCAGGGCCGAGTGGCTGCCGGCAAGACACGCACTCCTGCAGCTTCGCAAAGATCCATCTTGTCTTTGCTCCTCATCCTTCCCATTGCTTTTCTTGTGCTCCAAATAACCCCCATAGTATCCGACTTCGGAGCCCCAGGCATCATGCGCGCCGCTACCTTACTTGCTGCGGCTGCAGCCCTCGCGACTTCCACTTTCGCCGCCGACACCCTGCCGCTGTCGGGACAGCAGGAAAGCGCACACAACAGCACTCTTGAAGCCAGACAGGGGTAAGCTTGCGAGGGTTTCGACGAGTATTTGCCCGAGCATACTGATGCGTTCGTGTTACCCGCTTAGACGCTGCTTCAAATGTCCAGCTTGGAGCAAGTGGTCTATCTCGGAGCAGGGAGGTGATCCCTTTGAGTGCAGCTACACCTATGACCCGCCCTGGTACCAGAAGGTGAGCGCGAAATCAGCTAGATCTAGAGCGTGCGAGACCCAGTACTGACCTAGTGAAAACCAGATCGCTGAGGTCTGGAAAACCGGTCAACTCTCATGGTAAGCTGGAATACTGCTTATTGCCTGCTGTTGGAAACTGTTATTGAAAGCTATCTTGCTTCTGGTACAGCGAATACAAGGCCGACGGATCGTACAAGCGTACAGGCTTCTGCAGCGGTAAAGGCTGTGAGAGATATTGCATCGGCAATTGTGGGCCTCCGTATGGCTGGTACGCCGGGGAGTATCACTGCTTCAAGAATCTTGACAGCTGCTAGCTGTAGTCAGATCATCATATGGGGGACTTGTCGACTTGAAGCTCTGGCATATCTGGGCACGGCATTGATGGGCGAGCAGGAGAGGATGTTTTCGTTTCTTCTTGGTCAAGAGCGGCTTGATAGTGTACCGCTAGGAGGGGTTTGCAAAGTGTTCAAATGCTTTTGCATGCGTTGACATTGAATGAAAGCCGCATGAAATTCACCAGCCAAAAGCAAGCAAAGAAAGTCCGCGAAATCGATAAATGACGCTAGAGCTTGAAGCCGCCGGCAAGTTGCATAACGTTGCTCGGATCGACCTGCTGCCTGTAGGTCTGCAGTTCTGCTAGCCTGGTCGCATTGATATAGATCTGGTCAAGCGGCGTGTCCCCAAGCGCATAGTTGGGGTACAGCGGGCAGTCCGAAAGATCTTGTCCCTCTGCTTCGGCGAAAGCTTTCAAGTCTGCAGCCATGTTGCGGGCAGCGTCGCGCCAAAAGGTATCGTCAAGTGGAGAAGCCCAGATCATGCCGATGCAGGTCGGGAAACAAGCATTTTCGGGGCGGTGTGGGTACGCCTCAAGGCCGGTAGCGAAAGTGAAGGCGCTAGGAGTAAAAGGCTCCGGTGTGCCTTGAATAGCTATGCCAGAGCGAAGAACACCTTTGCGAGACCAATCCTGCGCATGAACGGAACGACAAAGTCAGTTGAGCTGATTTTCATCGACCGGGGTGTGGACAGTCATTCTCACTCCGATAAGCTGTGAATAATGGTTCACAAAGCCAGGAGAGTAAGACTTGACTGGAACAGTATGAAACAAGTTCCGAGTTCCAGAAAAGGTGTCGGCGGGAATTGCATCCAAGAAATCCGTAAACTTGCGCTGTCCGAAGCCTGGGTCCCTCTGAAGAGCCGGAATAGCAAGCAGCGTGTCGAAGATGCCAGCAGGAGGAGTAGGGCCATCGTAGAACACCTGTACAATGAGCAGAGTGACCACGTCGGCGAGCATTGCATTGTATGATGGCAGCGTAGCAGCTTTGGGATCGGTATTTGCGGAGCTAAAATTTGCGATTCATGCGTTCACGAGCGTGAACTTGTCCTCTGTGAAATAGAGCAGACCGCCCCAGATCTTGGGAGCGAGTGGAGCAGTCTTGAGCTTGAAGAAGGTGATGACGCCAAACTGAGGATGCGGGAGCGTACACGAGACCAGGTCAGCTAAAGAGGCAAGCATCTGGCAGCAGCTGGCGAGTGATGAGCGACACTTACGTTGTTGCCGGTGCCTTTGAGGGCATTGAAGAGCTGATTATTGCTGGTCGCCGATACTTTCGTCACGTTTCCAGTTGGCAGAACGAGGGTGTACTCCAGTATATTGTCAATACCAAGACCGTATCTGTGACAGACACGCAAATGATAGTGAGCATTGCTGCAATTCAGGAGTACGTTTTGACAGTCATGGAGTTCTGCCAGCTGCGGACTTACTGATTCGAATGGAAACTGTAGCCACCTCCGTAAGAGAGAAAACCGCCCATGCCCACGCTGTTGACGCGGCCACCGACGACCGTACGACCGTGTGGCTCGAGGGCTTTGTACACCTCTCCCCATCGTCGACCAGGCTGGTAGACACAAACAAGCAGAAGAAGAGAAGTGTAAGAGTACATTAGGAGAAACAAAAGTGGGCCCTGTGAAGACGACTCACGCCAACATCCACGCTGAGACCGTCTTGTGAGAGGTTGATCCTGCGCATCATAGGCCGAGCATCAGTCAGAACTTGGAAATTGTATGAACAAGGGATGAACGTACTGATTGAACTTGGAAAGCGAGATATGAACACCATTGGTCGAGCTGAAGCCAGGGTTGACGCCATGTCCGCCGCTTTGGACTGCAAAGGGTACCTTTTGCTGGTCGACGATTCGGAGCTGTGGTTTCAGGACAGCGTGAGTGAGGCTGCACGTAGTAAACTTGTACTAGAGCTGCTCACAATTGCCCCAACTTGCTCAGGGGTGGTTGGAAGGACGACGCCTGCGGGTCAGTCCTGAGTCAGTGAATCTGCCAAGCGGGAGGTCAGTGTCTGCGGGCAATGCTCACAGGCGGGCAACTTTTGGCCTGCGCTAGAGTAGTGCTTTGTTTCTTGAAGATACTCTGGCTGCACTGCAGGCAGTAAGCGACACATACAGGATAACGTGTCAGCGAAGAAACCACCTCTTTGAGAATTGGCGGTGCCTGAACAGCGTCCAGCGCTGCTCACCGAGATACTTGACGGTATTGCCTTCGAGCTTCTGATTGATGACGTTGCATACAGCGAGGTAGTGCAGGTCTCTCTCTTCGTGCGAGCGTGTGACGATGAGCTTCTTGGGTGGTGAAGACGGTATCCTGGGCTCGAGGTCGTGCGGTGGCGAAAGGACCACGGCGAGCGCGACGGGCAGTGCCAGGACGAGGGTCGCGAGGGCGTGCATAGCTAGTACTGCGTGTGAGAATGTATGTGGGTGTAGGCTGGCTAGCCTTGCGTCACGAAGAGAAGTGCCAGGTTGGGAAGAGAGCAGGGTCGCCCTTGCTGCCAGTGACACCTTTCCCCGGCCAGCACAGCAGACTCCTGGGCAGCACACCCCGTCCGGCAAAACGCGCGTGCTTGTGTTTGCACTGCTGACTGTGCAGCTTGTGACCCGGACTAGCCGGTGCTTGGGCGGACTCTACGACTCTACCGCATGACGGCGGGCGGCGGTGGGACGGTGCTAAGACGCTATTGTGACCAGCTTCTGGAGACGCGTCGACTTGCTGCACTCTGCAGATAAAGCTAGCTGTCAATAGGAAGTCTGGTCTTGCAGAGTGTCGTCTTGCTCTTCGATCTGCCTCCCTCACAGGTCGGCGCAAGACCAGCGAGCATCTCTTCAACTACTTGCTTCAAATTCCACACTCAGCCATGCGCTGACAAGTCACAAAAGATTGCATAGCGCTCAATCTGACGGATGATACCAGATCCAACCGGACCAACCCACTTCGTGCCTGCTCCATTTGAGCGCAGCCTGATGACCGTTCGCCGAGACCACAGTTCAGAACACTGCCACCTCAGCCCGAAGCTGCCAGTGAGACTAGCCCGTCGATGGCAGCGACAACGAAATAATTCATGCATACAATGGGCAATTAAGACCATCTTCGCTTGCTTGTAGACTGACGTTGCTGACTTGCTTAGTTGGCGGTGATCTGCTTCTGGTATGGCGGCCCACGGCACACCCTAATAGACCTTGTCTGGCACGAGGTCAAGCCTGCACCTACGCTGAGATCAATCTTGCGCGTGTCAGCGTCTATTTCACTGCCCTTGAAGACTGCTCTTGTCCTCGTTATGCGAAGAGAGCTCGGTCTACATCGCGAAAGAGCATTAGAAGCCTAAGAAAGTCTTCGATAGCAATTTCGGCATTTGGCTGCAATCCCGTCAACAGCACCTCGTGGCACAGGAGAAGACTTTAAAGCAGTCGGAGGCCATGACTAGCTCGGGGCCTATGGCCCGAAAAGTGCTCCTAAGGCACTCCTGGCAAGATCTGCCAATTTTGAGGATCATCTGCAGGCGGTTTACCTCACGCGTACAGGAACTTTCTTTCGTAAAAAATGTCCATGCTACATTTATAATTGAAATCAAAGGAAGAATTAAGAAGTCTCTGGTATCTTGCGAAAGGAGAGTGGGTAAAAGGTTTGATTAAACGAGCCTCGAGAAATTCCAAAAAAAGTCTTTTAGACATCTTGATTTTGGCTTGAATGCGTCGAGGACGGCCCTTTGGCTCCAGGGCTTAGATACAGTACTTGAAATGGAGTGCGTCAAAGCCAAGGTACTCTGCGCCCTTGTCATTCTTGACGACGAAGTAATCACCGGCGGACATGTCAACGCTGAATAAAGTAGAGTCAAAAGAGTCAGGGCCTGTTGTCACGATCGAGGGGTGCGATGTGCAGATTTGTCCAGAGAATAGATATGCTTACTTTTTGCGGGTGAAGACAGGCTGACTCTTAGTCTCTGGTCCATCAGTGTATTGGTTGCCGGTGCCCTGTATCGGATAGCAACACGGTCGAGTCAGCTTAAAAGCAGGCATCACAGTGGGACGCAAAGACTCACGAGAAGGGTCTTGCCGAGGTAGACATTGAACTCGCCTCGGTCGCACTTCTTGCTGGACCATACCTCGACGTCCACCTTGGTTCCAGCAGGTAGGTCGTAGGGGACAATCACCTGCCTGTTGAGGCGGAAAGAGGTGGGGAAAGGGAAGCCAACATCGAGAGTCAGTCGCTGGCATTCAAACACGGGCACCGTAGATCTGACAGAACCAACTTACGCATTCGGCTCTTTGGTGTACGCAAAGGTTCCGTCTATGTAGGCGCTACCCTGGTTGTCGAGGAAGTCCCAAGCACCATCATAAGTGATGGGCTTCTTGGTCGGAGCGTTGTCGAAGAAGGCGTCGATGTTTCTGCAGCGTCGCTCACCAACTGGGCCCTCTGCGTTGGCGTCGGGCTCTGCAACTGGTGCAGCAGAGACGGTGGCGACCAAAGCGGTGGCGACGGCGACGAGTGCAAACTTCATGTTGAGCAAAGTGTGCGTTTTGAAAGTTGTAGAGTAGTATGAAGTAGGATGTTTGGAGTGGCTGATGGATTGGTGTGTGCAGAGAAGAGAAGAGCAGAGCATGCAAGAGCCCGCTTTTATATGCTGCAGACGAACCGGGAAGACGTCACATGTATCATCCAATTAATTGTCAAGCACTGCTTGGACCGAGGATCTCCTCTTGTGTGCTTCGCAACGGCGGTTGTGGATGCTGTGCGATGTGAGCTTGTATCATACACATGCATGTGTCCCTGGCGTCCATACGCCGTCCAGAAAAGGCCTCGGTCGGCTTCGCCCGGTGCTGGCGTCAAGCGGTGGCACCGCGCACCGCCACCAGGTAAAACACCGAATGCAGCATGCACGCTCCACATGCATGTATCATACAGTACAGGCTGTGTGGTGCAAGGAACACATGCATGCGAGGCTGTACAGGTGAGCTGGCAGAGTCTCACTTTCATGTAAGGTGCGCGGATGCGCTCATCATATCATACATGACTTGCGTCCATGACCGATGAATTCCGCTCGTCCAATATCACATCATGGCCGGCATCGCGGATGCCGCAGGACGTACTAGTAGTCGCGCCTTTGGCGTGCAGCAGCATACTTCTCGACGCGACATACACAGTAAGAGGGCATCCCGAGCCAGAGAAGCATCGACGCCGGACTGTCGAGCTTCATACATCCCATGTGCGCGTGTGGAGACGCGTTGGATTTGGAGCTGCACATAGAGCGCATTCAACTACTGATTCGGACTCAATCGATGACTACGACATTTGCTGTAAGAGCATTTTAGTTAGCAGGGTCAGAGAGTCTTGCTGATTGTGCAAGGTGTAGCACCGAAACTACGTCTTCAGGTCTATGCCAACCGAGGCGATCCACCTACATTTCATGCGTCCGCCCAGACTCAACGAGTACGAGGAATTCCTTCCAGAGCGCAGCACGTCCTGTATTTGCTCTGCTGGCTGTGCTGCTTGCGAGCCGGGCTAGCTCGTGCTAGGCGGGCTCTACCGCATGATATCGATGCTGGACGCCAGGGCTGAGGTATGCCTTTGTGACCAGCTCCTGAACAAGCCCCGGGCTAGACGCGTGCCAGGTAGTTGTCAGTCTCTGTCTGTGTGGCTCGCTCGGTCTGGTCTTGCAGCATGGCGTGTTGCTCTTCGATCCTCTCGACGCCTCCTGCAGAGAAGTCGGTCGGAGAGCAACGAACGCATCTTCCTTCTTGACTGACCCAAACCTGAATGGTCGACATCTATGATCTTCTCACTCCATCTGACACTGGTCATTCTCTCAATTGCAGTCGTATTTCAAGAATCGAGGCAATGACGGAATTTCCAAGGCTCATCTGCAGGCGATTACTTCTCGCGTACAGCACTCTGATTCACTGACAACGTCCATGGTGCTGATTCCAGAACAAAAAAGCAGGCAACATTGTGGGGGAAAGAAGGTGAAAGTTGACTGAAGAAGAAATCTCGAATACTACTAGAAGTTCTCGAATCGTTTTGTATTTGGCTTCAAGCTTCAAAAGCGGGATTGGGGCTCCCCGACTTAGATGCACGTTGCAATTTCGAGTGCATCAAAGCCCATGAACGGGGCGCCCTTGTCATTCTTGACAACGAAATATTCACCGCCAGACAGAGCAACGCTAGGGTGCACAATGGAGCAAATTTCCCAAAAGTCAGCGGTTGGTCTAAAGGCAGATGAGCTTATGACGCATATCAGATACTCACTTCTTGCGGGTGAAGACTGGCTGACTAGCAGTCTCTGGACCAGAAGTGTACTGGTCGCCGGTGCCCTGTATCGAAGAAAATTGTGATTTTGGTAAGCTGTACGAGTACATGATCAAAGTCGGATGCAACAACTCACGACAAGGGTCTTTCCAATATAGAGGTTGAACTTGCCTCGGTCGCTCTTCTTGCTGGACCAGACGGTGACGGTTGCAACGGCCGACGCAGGCAGGTTGTGGGGAATGATGACCTGACTGTTGACATCAGAAGCAAGCGGACAAGTCGCAACATCGAAGGTCAATCGCTGACACTGGTACCATGTACTCTGGCTTGCACACTCACGCATTCGGTTGCTTGGTGTACGAGAAGCTTCCATACTTGAAAGCGTTGCCCTGGTTGGTGAGGTGGCTCCAAGCGCCATCGAAGGTAATAGGCGCCTTGGTGGGAGCGTCATCGTAGAAGCTGTCGATGTTGTTGCATCGTCGCTCGACGATGCGTACGACTGGACCCTCTGCGTTGGCGTCGGGCTCTGCGAGTGGTGCCGCGGAGACGGTAGCGACCAGAGCGGTGGCGACAGCGAGGAGTGTAAATTTCATGGTGAGCCAATACTTTGGATTATTCTAGCTTTTGGAGGCTTGAAAGTGGCTGATAGGTTTGTGAATGCAGAAGAGTAGAGGAGGAACGGCGATGAGAATGGCCGCGTTGAATACTCTAGAAGCACGGCCGGAGGACGGTATTGCCACATCGTTAGGACTGGAAGGACGCTGTGTAAGGCGGTTACAACGCACCGCTCAAGCTGTGTAGCAAGAACTGCTAGACAAGGGGAGTCTTCAAACAATGTCCATAGAAAGCCTCGGTCAGGCCCGTCGAGTGCGCGTCACATGCAAAAGCTACACCGCACCGCCACCAACGACCGCCGAATACAGCAGGAGGATCTACTAGACTATCAAGAGAGCAAGAATGGACAGCTCATTTGTAGGAGTGACCGTGCGACCGTAGCCATCATCCTGTGCACGAAGCTTTCAAGCTAGACATACGGCAAAGGAATTCGCATCCTCACAAGTCGGCGGCCGGCAGCACAGCAGCCAGGGCATAGCCTCTAGGTTAGCCGAAGTCACGACGAGTATTTGCAATTTTGACCAACACTTGTGCCAATAAAACAACTTTTGTTGCAGCTCATCCATCGCCATGAGATGAAGTCCTGTCGAGGTCAAATCGTCTTCGCGAAACCGATATGACATCTTGATCGGGCGGTGAAATCAGCTGGGCACTTGGAAGGCTTTTTCTAACAGCTGACACTGTGATTGTACCTGGCATCGTGGGACGAGAAAATCAAAGTGGTCCGCTATAGCTACAACGGTCCAGTACTACTAGAAGTCGTGACGGATGAGCGCGAGGTTTCGAAGCATGTCAAGTGAGTTCCATTTCAAGCACTGGGCTTGCAGACCTTGCAATTAAATGCAGAAGTCGAGCTGGAGTGCGTCAAAGGAAAAAAAACGAAGCTCCCTTGTCGTTCTTGATGACAAAGTTCTGACCGCCGGGGATGGGAATGCTGTGGTAGATGGGAAGGGGCCGTCAGGACTCAATTAGCCTCAATCTACACTATTGAAATGCATGTCTCAAATCAGAAGTCATCTCAACGGAACACTCACTTCTTACGGTAGAAGACGCGCTGAGTGCTGGTTTCAGGTCCAGACGTGTACTGACTACCGGTGCCCTGCGTGCGTGCGCAATCACTCGAAGTTAGCAGATGGCGGCCAAACAGGTAACATAGTAGGCCATTGGCCTACCAGCAGAGTCTGTCCAACATAAACGTTGAACTGTCCCCTGTCGCTCTTCTTGGTCGACCAGACGGTGACGGTGACAGTGGTGGTGGTACCAGCGGCAAAGGGATTAGGGAGGATGACTTCGCTGCATACGAGGAAGCCGAAAAGTCCAGCAAATCAGCGTCCTACACGAATGAATGGGTGCCCGTCGGACACGCACGCGTTCTTTTCTCCAGTGTAAGACAGGGTGCCCGACTTTACGGTGCTGCCCTGGTTCTGCAGATGAGTCCAGGCCCCATGATAAATGATAGGGACCTGGGTAGAAGCGTCATCGTAGAAGGACCCATTGGGGACACACTGTCGTTTGACTACGCGGATGACCGGACCTTCTGCATGTCCTTCAGGTCCGGGTGCTGCGAGCGGGGCAGCTGAGACAGCTGCGGCGGTGATGAGAGCTGCAACAAATGTAAGCAAGCAGAGCTTCATGTTCGGTTGAGCTAAGGATGCCGAATGATGAAATGGAGTGGGAGCAAAGCAGAGAAGCAGAGTGTCAGACCCGTGGAGACCTGTTGGACGCATCCTTCGCCACTAGCTTGAAGCTTCAACCTCGAGCTTGGCAGACACGTGATCTCCACTTGTTCAAACGGTGCACAGTATGGCAGGAACGAAGGCTTCGCTCCGCTCCATCCCGCAATGTGAATCTGTTTGTTAGCCGCCCCTCTCGCGGCAAGGTCAATTGCGTGGCTTCCGCTTGAGAAGCAATTAGCGACGTGGACCCTCCTCCACCAGCCTTGTACGGGCATAGGATAACAAATGGATTGCATGCAGAATCTTGTAGCTCTGATGTATTTGTCTAGAATGGTAGCGCCGGCTTGGCTGCATTGCGTGCTGCAGCTCGAGCCTGCATTAGTTCAAAGATATGCATCAGCCAGCATTTCTCTCAGGCGCACGCACAAGCGCAAGCACGGTCCATTTCGAAAACTCACCTTGGTGTACTCTTCCAACCGTTCTGGCATAGCGTCCAGCTTTGCCTTTCTCTCCTTCAAGATGCTCTCGCGGTTCCTCTCCCACTTGTGCAATTTGAATGCCGGTCCTCTGCGACCCTTGTATGGCCCTCGCTTGGTGGGATCATTGTCGTGCCCATGCCCACTAGCAACACGTCTAGCCTGTTTCTCTGCTGCGCGCTTGATGCTTTCCGGCATGCCATTATTGCTGCTGTCCTGACTGCTCGAGCTTGCAAAGTTGGTGGGCATCTCTGATCCTCGCGGGCTGTAGGGCAGCTTCCAGTGTTCCGGCAGCGCAAACGCAGTCCTAGCCTGCGCAGCCTCGTCGTCTGGTTGTCCTTCGAGCCCACTCCCACCGACAGACGTAGATGTGCCCGGGACCATGCCAAACGCGGCTTCCTGCAGCTTTGCAATTTCCATCGCACGGAAGAGCAGCTTCTGCCGACGAGGGCTGTACCGCGCACTCCTGTACCGCAAGCGCTGGCCTTGCCGTCGCTCAATGGTGGGCAGGAACGGGTTCGTCTCGGTTGTCCATGCTAGCTGTGCCGATGGAGATGTGGACTTGCTCGTGCTCGTGCTGGCTGTAGAGGTCGACGGCGAGGCATCGTCTACCGCGGACGTAGCAGCGCCAGAGATGCGCTCGAGACGGCGCGACTCGCGTTTGAAGAAGCGTGCGAGGAGCTCGCGGGGTGCGCGCGACAGCAGCGGGTTGCTCATCGTTGCAGCGATGGTGAATGGTAGAAGCGAGAGCTGCAAAGCTGGCGGCCAGCAGCAGCTTGACGCGAAACAAGCCGCGAATGCAAATCAAATCAGGAGGGGTCGTTTGGGGCCAGGAAGCCAGTCTTATGGCACCGCTTTATAGGCTCTCGCTGTTCTAATTAGCAAATGTCGAATGCCTAGTCTCCTGTGCTGTGGCGAGCATCACATTCACGACATCCCCGAGGAGCAGCAAAATAGGCACTCTTTGCAGTACAGCAAGTGGTCAGTCCGTTGAGGCAGACACATACTCATCAGTTGTCGAACATGGCAATGTGTGCGCGCTGTCAAAGGTCGCAAAAGACATCGGCGAGCGAAGCCAAAAAAGGAACGAATCGAATGGATTGCAGAAAGGCTGCCAAGAATAAGAGAAAAAAGGAGGTAATGAGAAGACAGAGTAGACTATGACTATGCTATGCATGCGGTGAGAATGTGTCCATGCTGATGTCAAAGGCAGCGTCTGGCTGGGGTCGCTTGTTTCAGAGTGTTTGAAGAGGGGACGATGGGGTTTGGCTATCGCTAGCAGTGGCTTTCAAAAAGATGGTCTTATCGCGCACCGATAGGCTCAGAAGGCGAGTAGGAGCTTGCATTCCCTCCAAATGACGAGCGGTCTTCGTTCTTTGCAGCTTCATAGCTCATCAGCAGTGCCTGTCCGCGCTGCTGGAACGCAAAAGTGCCGTTTCCATTCGTGGCTGATCCTGGGACGAGGCAGCTTTCCAGGAATTCTCGCACATCGACGCTCGAAGAGTCCGGATACAGCGCGAGGAACACGCGATACACGTCGCCGATAGGGTAGGTTCCTGCCGAGCTGTTGCCGCTAGGAGGCGAAGGCTGGTAGGCAGCGTCCAGCTGCATGAAAGACACCTTGGCACGGTCGCGAATCACAGAGGCTCGGTCGGGCACCACCTGCGGCTGTGGAGGGGGCGAAGGTTGTTGGAACGGGTGATGTCCTGCTTTATGGCCTCCGAAAGCCGACTGATGCTGGCCTTGGTGCGGCATCATCGGTGAAGGGCCAGCATTGCCCCAATGTGCAGCTGCACCGGCCTTTGCACTGTCGTGCATCGAAGCTGGCGTGGACGCCCAGACGTCTTCTGCGTGCTTCGTTGCACCAGGACCAAGGCCAGGCGGACCAAAGACCGAGTTGCCAAAGAACGAGGTCGAGGGCGGCTGTCCGGCGATGGACCTACTGCCAGTCGCAGGCGACGAGAGCGACTGGCTCGTGTCCAAGCCTTCTTCCTCCATCATATCGTCGAGCAATGCACCGCTTCCCAACACAGCAGGCGGCGGGGAGATGGACCGCAAGCTGCTGGCCGAGGTTCCTGCCTGATCATCGTCCGCATTGAGCAGATCCGACATGCCCATTGCGCTGAAGCCAGCTTCGCTACCTCCGAATCTGCTTCCTGGACGGCCGATAGGGTTGACGTTGCTCTGGGATGCCTTGCGAGCGTGTCCCGGTGCCGAAGATGCACCTGGTGCACTGCTGCCGCCCGACTGTTGCGAAGACGGCGCTTGGGCAAAGCCAGCGCGCTGCACGACCTGCGAATCCATATTGAGCGCTGCAAGGCCGGACGCGCTGTGCTGGAACGACGAAGAGCTGTTGAGCGAGGCAGGCATGCCTGGAGCCGGGGAGATCTTGCTGCTCGAGGAGGGATGGCCACGACCAATGGGCATTGGCTGAGTCTGACCAGGAGCGCCGAGACTGTGCATACCATTAGTCTGATTGCGGTCATTGGAGAACGGCGAAGTCGAGCCAGGCGCAGCATGTCCTCCACCAACAGACCCAAAGTTGGTGAAAGGCGAGCGAGTCTGCTGAGATGGGGAGAGCGAGACAGGTCCCGGTGCAGGGCCAGAAGAGAACGGCGAGTGCTGATGTTGCTGCGACGACGATTGGTGCGGCGGCTGCTGCTGTTGCTGCATCGGCGAAAAGACTCGGCTGCCGCTGAGGAAGCCAGAGGGGGGTCCAAAGCCAGGTTGGCCTGGCCGTTGAAGAGCATTATTCGCAGCTGGCTGGTTGGGCGACATGGCATTGAAGTTGCCGAAGCTTGGACCCGGCGCACCAGTCGGCATCATGGGCGAGAAGCCTGCTGGCGGCTGCTGGCCAAAGTTGGGTGCTCCGGATCCAGGTCGACCAGGCGGCGCATTTGCAGAGATGCCGCTCACGAAGGAATTGGAGAAGGAGCGTGCCGAGCCACCGCCATTCTTTGGCTGCTGTTGCTGAGGTGTCGCGACTGCGCTGCCAAAGAGAGGCGCTGACCCGTTGGGACCGGGAGCGCCGCCTGGTTGCTGCAATTGCTGTTGCTGCTGAGCAGGCGCAGGAGATGGCGTAGGAGGAGCGGCTGGTCGAGGGAGACCCGGGATGACCTTGCCAGATGTGCTTCGGGAGATTGGCTGACCGGGAGCCTGGCGCGCAACGGAAGGCGAAGCTCGGGCGACTGCTGCCGCTTTGACAGCGGCAGCAGCAGCAGCAGCTTCCTTTTCCTTTTCGAGCTTCTCTCGTTCTGCTTTCTCGCGCTCTGCCTTTTCCTTGTCGGCCTGCGCCTTCTTTGCAGCGGCCTCCTTCTCTTTTGCCTCTTTCGCAGCCTTGTCTTTGCGCTCTTGCTCTTCGCGGCGAGCCTTGCGTTCGGCTTCATCCTTTTCCTTTTGGGCTTTGCGCTCCCTTTCCTCCTTTTCGCGCTGCAGCTTGGCTTCTCGAGCGCGCTCTTCCTTTTCCTTCTTTTTGCGGGCTTCCTCGGCCAGACGAGCCTTCTTAACCTCTTCTTTGCGCAGTGCCTCTGCTTCTTTCGCTTTGCGCTCGGCTTCGCGTTTGGCCCGCTGATCCTCAGCACGCTTACGCTCTTCCTCGGCTTTGGCTTCGGCTTCAGCCTTTGCAGCAGCTTCGGCGGCTTTGACACTCTCCTCAGCCTGCAAGCGTTCGGTCTCCTTTTGCATCTTGGCCTGCTTCTTCTTGTCCTTTTTCTTTTGAGCGTCTTTTGCCTTCTTCGCCTCGCGCTCGTGCGCCTGCCGATCCTCTTCTTCGAGTTCACGCAAAAGCTGCATTTGACGCTCGGACGAGACCTGCAGGGATATTGTCAGTATATGGCTACGTGCAGATTCGAGCGTAGGAATGTACCTTTTCGCGATAGGCAGTGAGCACGCGCTGCTCAAACATGCGAGCGGCAAAGACTTGGAACATGCGACGGCCCTCTTCCATCTTCTGCTCTTCGGTGAGAGGAATCTCGGCGCCTTCAAGCTCTTCATCCTCGAGTTCTTCCTCGCCTTCTTCGTCGACCTCCTCATCATCGTCATACTCTTCCTCTTCCTCGTCGATCTCATCCTCGTACTCGTCTGCACTATCTGGACCCTCGATGGCGGCCCGCTCGCGCTGAATACGCTTGTCAGCCAGGCTCTCCATCATCTCGAGGAACTTTTGCCCGTCATTCTTCAGCAGATCTTCCGCAACGGTGAGAATGCCTACACCACATGCCAAATGATCAGCTCACTATTCAAGATAATTAATAAGCGTGCCACGCTTACCTTTTACAGTCAACGAAGAGCCAAAGCCAAAGAAATCGCCGCCTGCTGCAGGAGGTCCAGCTGAAGCGGGAGCTCCCTTCTTTGCCGGTGCTGCAGTTTGCGCCGTCCTCGGTGGAGGAGCCGCGTTCGTCCGGCGAGGCTGGGCAGGAGGTGGATGAGCCCCACGTCTGCCGCCTGGCGGATTCTGAGGTGGCTGTGGCGGAGCAAGATGTTCGTCCTCTTCGCCGGCGGAGTCCATGCCTTCCAAAGGTGGCATGTCCTCGTCGTCGGTCTCAGGGACGTCGTCCTCGCCATCGTAGTCATCTACAAGATTGTCAGCTGTTGCGTTACCTCAATAACAAAGATAGTCAAGACGGACCCTCATCATCGTACTCTCCCTCATCGTCTTCACCGTCGTATTCTTCCTCGTCAGACGCATAGTCTTCACCATCGTCATGCTCATGATGATGGTGATGATGGTGATGTCTGCGTGCAGGTGCGACAGGCGGCGGGTTTGTCTGCGTCGCTTTGCCCCTATCCTTTGTAGTCGGCGTCGTATGATGGTGGTGCTTGTGGTCATGTGTGTGGGGATAATGAGGGCAAGAAGGCGAATGAGTGTGCTTGTCTTTGCCAGTACCTTTGGCAACACCAGCGGGCGGAGGCTGAGTCTTGCCTTTGGCCGGTGACGCGGTCGCAGGGGGCGCTGTTGTCTTTCTTGCAGTCTGCTTGGGCGGCGGAGCCGTTGTTCCTCCTCCTCCTCCTGCAGGTGGATTCGTCGTTACCGGGCTGTTGATCATCTTGTCAATGTCCACGCTGCCTGGGAAGGGTCCTGGTCCTATAGGCGGTGGGATGCGAGGATCAAGTCCTTTGCTGGTTTCGTATGCCTTTTGGTGCAAAGCGTAGCTTTCCAGCTCGTCGTAGTAGGCATCATAGAGCACCTCTAGCTCGACCTCGATAGCTTGTCGCTTACGCCCACAGACGGCGCAAGAGCACCCATGCCGCTGCTGATCCTTCATCTTTTTCAGCACTGCATCTTTTTCCACCTTGACTAGATCCCGACGCTCTCGCTCAGACAGCGTGAGCCAAAAGTCGCGTATCTTGGCACGTTCGCCTGACGACGTAGATGCTGTCGCACTCGCTCCAGCGCCATATGTAGCTGCTGCAGAAGCATGGTGTGCTTGGCCACCGTCTCGGCCGTTTGCAGCCACAGGCGCAGCAGCGGTAGCGGCGGCGGCGGCAGCAGCCTTCTTCTTGCCATTGTCCTTTTCTTGCGGCGGCTGTGCGACTGGCGGAGGCGCAGGAGGGTTGTTGATGGTGTTGCCCGTGACTGACTTTGCAGGCGCAGAGGGGACAACTGGCACTGCAGACTTTGCAGCCACAAGCGGCCGCTTGCCATTCGCAATCGCAGATGGGGTGGGTCTGATCCCTGTTGCAGGCATTGCAGGTGGGACTGCCTGCTGAGGCTGCTGAGAATAGTGCTGCTGCTGGGGTGGCGGCGGCGGAGCAGCTTGATAATTCTGCTGTTGTTGCTGCATTTGCGCCTGTTGCGCTTGCTGCTGTTGTAGCTGTTGCTGTTGCTGTTGCGCAAGCGAGCGCGAAGGCAGCGGTGCCGTTTGGCGTGCTTTACCGGCTGCGATGCTCGACACGGGCGGAGGTGCAGTTGCAGCTGCTGCTGCGGTCTTGGCGGCTGATGCTGGTTGCTTGCCATTTGCAATGGCAGAAGGTGGCCGCATAGGCGGGTATGCAGCTTGCGCTGCACCAGTAGGCGAGGTCGCATTGACAGGGCTCGCGGCCTTGGTCGCCGTGGGGCTCAATTTTTGCTGCTGGCTCGCTTGCATCGGCGGCGCTTGGCGTATAGGTTCGGGCTGCGAGGGTGGACGACGAATTACCACATTAGCATCACAATAAGTCGCATACAGAAAACATTGCCTGTTGATGTAGACTCACCTGCTGTTGCTGAGCTGCCGCGGCAGCAGCTGCAGCTGCAGCCTTCTTCTTCTTCTTTTTGCTATTCTTGCTTTCTCCGGTGCCGGGCGCACCGCCATCTGTAGGGGACAGAGACTGCTGTGCGCCGCTAGAGGGAGGTGCGAATGGGTTGCCTGGAAAGCCAGGATGAGCAGCCAGGTCTCCAGGTGGCAATTTCGCAAGCTGAAGGAGCGAGGCCTGCAGACTTGCAAGGGAGGGAAATGGGACAGAGGTAGCAGTTTGCGATCCTCCATTGTTGCCTCCATTCTGCCCTACTGCAGCTTGGGCTGCAGCCTGAGCAGCAGCTTGGAATGCCGCTGCAGCTTCTGGAGAATCCGGGTGTGGGTGCAGGGGAAGCGCAAATGCGCCGAGCGGGATCGTAGTCGTCGTGGTCGTGGTAGATGAGCCGTTTCCACTGCGAGTCTGCTGCTGCTGAGCATTGAGGAGAGCAGAGCGCAATGGCGAATCGAGAGGCTCTTTGGCCAGAGTGCTCGCCCAACCATTCTGCACGACTTGGGCAAGCTGGGCGGCTGCCGCGGCCATCTGGTCCGGGGTGAGGTTGATCTGCTGGGCGGGGTTGTTCGAGGCAGCTGCGTTAATGAGGTGCTGCTGTGCTGCTTGCTGGGTTGCTGCTTGTCCAGCTCCTCCTGGAGTGCCTGCCCCGGAGAGGCCAGCTGCGAGCGGGAGGGCAGACCGGATGAAGGAGCGAAGGTGCGAGGGCAGGGACAGCCAGTATGCGTCGTCCTCTTCTCCGACGGACACCTGCACGCTGCTGTTATTGCCGCGCTGCTGCGATTGCGGTCCCTCCTGCAGAGCTGCCGCCGCTGCGCTCTCAATCTGCTTGTAGAGATCGTTTGCGGTGCCCAGCAGCGCTTCGTGCGAGTCTGGATGGGGAGGGTTGCGCGAGCGGCCACCTGCAGCGGCTGATTGCTGCTGCTGCTGCTGCTGCATCAGCTGGTGGTCCATCTCGAGCCTCAGCTCGTCGTCGTCGTCCTCATCGTCGTCCAGGTCCTCGTCCTCGTCTGACCCGGCGTCCTCGTCGTCGAGCTCCTCCTCGTCGTCGTCCTCGTCCTCCTCATCGTCCTCGTCGTCCAGCAGCTCGTCCTCGTCATAGTACTCTTGCCTCGCCGTGTGCTGCCCCGGCTGCCCTCTGAAGCGATGAAACTCTGCAGCGGCGGCGGCCTCGACGAGGGCGGCCTTGCGCTGCTGCTCGAGGGCGAGGCGCTCCCGCTCGAGCTGGGCCTGCGCGTGCGCCGCAGCGAGGTAGGCGTCCTGCTCTGCCTCGTCAAAGGCGCTGCTGCTGGCGTTGTTGTGGTGGTGCCCGCTGCCGTCTCCGCGCGCTGCTGCTGCTGCTGCCTGCTGCTTCTTTGCCTTCTTCTTCTTGTTCCGCGCGGCCTGGTTGACCATGGTGGGCGAGATCTGGCAGAGGAGCACACGCCTAGTCTGCCTCTCCTGTGCTCCTCTGGCTGTGCGTCGTGGCCTGTCTGTGTCGTCGTGTGCGTGGCCCTGCTGCGCTGCACATGCGTCGAGTTGGTTCGAGGGAGGGAGGCGGCGACGGGCATCAATCGAAGGTGGAAGCAGGGTTGGACTATGCACCAGCATGAGCATTGCAATCATACAACACGGTCTATTCATCGCTTTTGCTCCATCTGTCCCACTGCAACTCCCATCGAGGAAGCTTCTACCGGCAGCCGTCAGCGAGGCACTGCATATCGACGAGCTCTTGAACATTAATCAGTCGCAGGGGAATGGCGAATAGCTTTATGCTTTCTCTGAGCACTACTGGCTCATCACACAATACGCCCACCCAGCCCGTGTCCACTCCTCCCAGTCTGCCCTTCTTCTCGCCACCACCTACATGGTCGACGAGCCATTTTGCAGCGTGAACCTCCATCAGCACCGCTCCAACTCGGTCTACGATGCCGCACATCAAGTGAGTGTGCATTGACTATACGTATTGTAATATCATTGACCGTGCCCCCAGATACCTCCTCTTGTAAGGCGGGCTTGATGTCCCCCGTGTGCCTTTCATAGCCGCTATACTGAACAGCAGCACTGCACTGATTCGACACACAGCGACGCAGACAACACCCTCGTGCTGAGCGAGGTGCGTCTATTCCAGTCTACACAAGTATCTCATCGACCAAGCTCGCTGACTGCTCTATCCGTTAAATTCGCAGCGCCTCGCTTTTCTCGGATGCGCACGCCTGGGAAATGAGATCCTCCGAAACGTGCGTACTGGCAGGCTCGGTCAGAGTGCCTGACGCAGCAGAGGTGCTAATATTACTACACCGGTCTTCACTTTGTATTCTCTCTGGTCAATCTCGCCCGTCATCGGATTTCGCAACCTTTTGGTTGTTCTTGCCTTTGTCGCCACCGACTATTTACCGGCACCGACATCCACCATCATCACCCTGCTATTACACCAAACAAACGGCCTGAATACAATTCAGCACGGCGTCGACCACATCTACGAGCCAAGACAGATGCAAACCGAATTTGTCGGTCAAAATTTCCGCAAGCTAATGCATTCATTGCAAACAAAGCACAATTTCACAATGACAGAATCCGAAATGGATTCCTACGTAGAGCGCGAACTACGAGAACTTATCGAATCTTTGGAAAAAGATTGTGAACCTTGCGTAAATGCAAATACCACACTGGCTCAACTTTCAAAAGATGGAAAATATGGAATGGCAGTCGTTTCTTCTTCGGCTCTGCCTCGTGTTCTTGCCAGCGTCAAACGCGCAGGTCAAGCTCCTTTCTTCGATGAGAACAAGATCTTTTCGGCTGCTACTTCGCTGCCTGTACCTACGAGCAAGCCAGACCCTGCTGTTTACCTCTTCGCATGCGAGAGACTGGGCGTCAAACCTGAAGAATGCCTTGCCGTCGAGGATAGCAGGTCCGGCGCAACTGCAGCTATGCGCGCGGGCATTCATTTGCTGGGCTATACTGGAGCGTGCGACGATGAAGAGGAAGCACACGAGACGGCAGAGATGCTCAGGAAGGATTGTAAAGCTATCGAAATCATGAGCGACTGGAAAGAGCTGCCGGCTCTGCTCGAGAAGATTGAGAAGATGTAGTCAGAGTCAACATGCGCAACCTTTCCATTAGAGCGTAGCTAGACAGTTTCGGTGCCGATAGACAAATTATAGAAGGCTGTCCGTGCAACACAAGAGACCATCTGCCCAGGAGGCAATAAAGTCCGAGCCATCCAAGTGAAAAACATGTCTTGCTCAAGGCAATCCAAGTCGAGACTTGCATTGCTAACGAATGGCTATGAACTGTACAGGAAAATTGATGATAGATCTTTCACCGCTTCATGTTACCCCAGATGTACTTGAGCGTATCGGGCGAAAGGTTGATGCCTTCATCTTGAAGCATCTTTGTCAACCTGCAGGATGCACGGCGATTGAGTGAAAGACGGATATATATTTGCCAAGGGGGATCGAGAAAAGGAGCGACAGTAGATTCAGCTGGCTGGCGTAAGAAACAAGGATCGCATGACCCTGCCCACTAGGCAACATGATCCTTCGTGAAGCGCACACTCACTTTACAGACATTTCGCGGATCTCTGGGTCTTGAGCGCATTTCATCATGTCCTGCATCCCTGGAACTTCTCCGTTGCTGTGAGACATGCACATTGTCAAAATTTGTAGGTATCAGCAAAAGCCCAATCTTCATCTGAGCAGTGGCGAGAAGTCCATTCTAGTACTCACTTGACATCGATACCGAGCAGCTTCTGCATGCGCTCTGCAAAGTTCGTGACTAGTTCTCGGAATTCATCGTTGTTCGACAGAAGGTTCATGATGTCTATGCGCAGTGCAACGAATAATCAGTTCCTTGTGCCTCTTCACGCCATGCAGGCGTGCATGAAAGTACGCACTAGACTCAAACGGCATTGTCTCTGGCACTTCTTCCGCTCGCAATGCACTGGAAGAGTGCATCTGTCGCCGCGCTGCTGCAAATGTCCATGTCGAGCTGGATGTTGCTGCTTTTGTGCATGTCGAGCCGGGCGCTATCACTGCCGCCGCTGCAGATGACGCCGTTCGGAGGCTAGAGAAAGCCGCCCTCGAACGAGCGGGGCCATAGCTCTTCTTCGAGACGTTGAGAGCGGTGCGTGCGAGTCTGGATGCCATTCGTACTGCTGTCAATTGGTTGGTGGAAAAGAAATACGCGGCTGCTGTGGCGAACTGTGGCTTTGAAGTCGAGGTGCCGCCAGATGAGAAACCTGGCAGCTGTTTCAAGGTTTGCCCATAGCCTCAGTTATCGTTGTCTATGTATGGAAACTATTAGTGAGCAAGACCAGCTCGCCATAGGCGAGCCTAAGCATTTTGCAGTCCACGCGTACTTGCCACCATGACGGCACGTAGAACCCGTATATGCGAAGCTGAACATGCCTTGTCTATGTAGACATCGGTTGTCATACATACTGACTCTATCTAATTTACAAAGACATGGCTACTACCAGACCGTACGAAGGGAAGCTCGCAATTGTCACTGGCGGATCCCGAGGTGTGTCGGCAATGTCTTCTATATGACAGCCCTCGCTACTAGTCTGACACGCTGCATTCTGTACACCCTCTGACATGCTTTACTTAAACATTGATATCTACTGACTGATTTATCAGGCCTCGGAGCAGCAGTATGCCGCCGTCTCGCCGCCAAAGGTGCCAACCTCGTCGTCGTGTACACCTCGCGCTCATCCAGAGAACCGACCGACAAGCTGTGCGCCGAACTCTGGGGTAATCACGAAGTATCGTGCGCTCCTGTACAAGCAGACCTCCTGAATTCCGAGGCACACGTTCAAGATATCGTCAAAGTTGCTCGCGAAGTGTTTGAAGACACGCACCAGAATGCAGAAAACGCTCGCTTCCAGATTGACATCCTCATCAATTGCGCAGGGGTGGCTTCGAATCAGTATCTAAACGATCCAGACCAAGGAATCATCGATGCAAAAGAGTTCAATCGCGTCTATGCAGTCAACGTCCTCGCACCACTCCTCTTGACGCAGGCGGTCGCCCCACACCTCCCTACCGACCGCTCGGGCAGGATCGTCAATGTCTCCTCGGTATCATCGAGTATTGGCTACGAAGGGCAGAGTGTCTATGCGGGCTCGAAAGCTGCACTCGAAGCAATGACTAGGACTTGGGCCCGCGAGCTAGCCTCAAAAGCCACGGTGAACGCTGTAAACCCTGGCCCAATTTGGTACGCCCCTGGCTGCATTTTGCACCGCACTTCACATCAGCGTTCTGACAGACCAATGAATTTGTGTAGGAGTGACATGTATGCAAATGCGGGGGAAAAGTTCTGGAAGCTTAATCAGAAATACGTCGATGCCGCTCCACTCGAAGCATACGAAGGCGAATCCGAACAAGAGATTCAGCGCGTCAAAACCATGTGCGGTAGCGAAGAAGAATGGCAAAAGTTTGACAAGCTGGTCAAAGAGTCAATCGGCGGTGTGAGACCTGGTTTTGGAGATGAAGTCGCGGGAACGATTGATATGCTCTGTTCAGCCGAGAGCGGCTGGACCAGTGGTAGCGTAATATGTTCCAACGGCGGAATGAAGATGTCGATAGCGTAGGAATTTTACTGCTCATCGAGGTGGTTGTATGCCAAGTCGCCCGTGGGAGACACTAGCTTGAAGTTTCAGTAAAAAAGGCTAGCAACAAGACGCCTGTCCAGACGCAGACGTGGAGAATTCCTTCGTTGTCAGCGTGTGGAAGCACACGCAGTCATGAGCCCTCAGGCTGTCGCGTAGGCAAATCATGCGGAGCGGACCAGGTCGACGGGAAGCGTAAAGGTCATAATTACTTGCTTGAGCCGTTCATGCCTGAAAAGCCGCCAAGGAGGACATACAGACTCTGAACATACACAGCGTCATTAATATGGACAGATCTAAGACTAATTGCGCACAAGTTTCTGCTGCATGCTGCTGCTCTTTCACTTTTGGTCCTGAGCGAGGACATCAACATATCGTGATCTGACGTTCTTTTTCGCAGCTGCTCCGCCGGGCTTCTTTGCTGGCGGCGGCGGTAATTCTGCATTGCCTGAAGGCGTAGCTGATGCTGGTCGTGGAGGAGGCGTGCTGCCTACAGAGGCGGACATCGGAGGAGGGGGCAACGATGACGCATGTCCTGGGGAAGCTGTGTGTGCACGCACAGCTGGCGGAGGCGGCGTCCCAGCGTTGGCATCTCCGAATTGCCGAGGGAAGCCAGAAGGAGAGGCCGTCTGCGCTCGCGAAGGCGGAGGAGGGGTGGCAGCGGGCGGTGGCGTATCAGCACCTGCCTTCTTGTTCACCCATCGTTTCTCGACTGGATCATATACGAAGGAGGTCTCTTCGCCCAGCTTGGCCTTGATAGGACCCGCAGTCGGCGATGCACCACCGTCTCGCCGCCAGATGCGACCAAGCCACGAGCTCGAGGCCGACTTGTTCAGTGCTGTAGGTGGACGAACTTCAAATCAGCGCACGTCACTGTACAAACCTGGTGGGATACTTACCTGGAGCTTCATCTTTCTTTGCCGGCTCCTTCTTCGTTGCCTCTTGCCTAGCACCTGCTGCGGATGTGCTAGCCTCAGGAACAGGCGTCTGACTCTCCTGCCTGCGCTTATTGCTGTTATTGCCCAAGCCCAGCTCATCATCGTCTTCCTCAATCGTGGCTGGCGTCGAGACTTGGTGTTGCAGCTTGCTAGGCTGCGGCTGGAATTGATGAGGCGATTGCTGGAAGCCCATCGGCGACATTAGACCTTGGCTGTCGGTATGCCCGTAGCCTTCCGTGACAGGTGAGAAAGTCGGTGCATGGCCATAGCTTGAGTTGCTGCCATAAGGTGACATGTCTTGCCCGTTGTTGCTCGAAGACCACCAGCCAGAGTCGTTTTGAGGCGTGACATAGCCATACTGGGGCTCACCATAGCCTGTGTCCTGAGACTGCCTTGACTGCGGTTCCGAAGACTGGCCTTGACTGCCACTGTCTGGCTCTTCTGCCGTCTCTGGCATTTGCGGCACGTATCCACCATATGGATCAGCTCCGTATGGGCCGTATGCATAGCTGGAGCTCCTCCGATGATGTGTCGCTTTGGTGACAGTGGCATTTGAAACTGTGTTTGGCACCGAGGTCGGCTGAGGAGGTGGAGTCGCACGCATGCCCGATGTAAGATCGGCATAGGATGCGTTTCGCGACAGGCTCTCCGGCCCAGACGGCGTAATGGCGCTGTAATGGGCGAAAGGACCTGCCACACCTTTGGCGGCTTCCCTCGCCAGTCTGCGCTTCTCGACTTCTGCGGGATCTTCCTCTGCTTCGCCAGCTACGAATTTCGCAAAGCGGTTTTCCAATGTTGACCAGACGTTGTCGATCGTCGGCTTGGGAACTTTGCGCGAGATCCAGGAACCAGTTTTGTCTTGGAAGGAAACGTTTGACAGGCGGTCCGACAGTTCTTTCACCTGGCCAAGTAAGGATGGGTGATAAAATGGAGAAGCTCTCGTGGCCAGCTTGAGTGTAGCACCGATGCAATCGCAGTATTTTTGGGCTTTGCTATGGAAGCCGAGATCCGCCAACTCGCGCGCATGCAACAAGCGGTAAGCTTGAAGATGAGGCAGGCCGATGTAAGCCTCCTGACCCTTCGGCACCGGCACGAGGGAGAGAGCGAACTCGACAATCTCGGTCAAAAGTACCGACTCAAGATCACTGCAGGATGCCGGGTTCTGGAGCGGCTGTTGTCCGCCAAGCAGGCTCCAGCGAGTCTTTGGCGTACCAGGACCGCCTAGACCAGAAGTGACGGGAGAAAGTAGATAGCTGGCAGTGCAAAGGCATTAGCCAAGCTTCCACGGAGTACTCAGAGAAGATGTCCTACCAGGAGTGTGCCGCTCTGTACCAGCCATTTGCTGACAAGACATCTCCTAGCGACGTCAGCGTTTGCGCATCTCCACTGCAACGATTAGCCACGACCATGGCGGCAGTCTCGGTCCATCTCCGCAATGTGGAAGCCCCGACATCAGCTGGGTAGTCCAAGGCGGGATTTTCGGGCGTGGGTGTCCGTGATGGGCCTGGGGCATAAGGGTTGGTGACGCCAAGCGATTGTGATTGAGGTGTTGCTTGCGAGGCGAGCCGTCGAGGGGGAATGAATTGATTGACTGCAATTCTATCGTGTAAGTACTCAGATTGCGATTGTCGAGAAGTTCCACTCACTAGCTTCAGACCCTGCTCCGGCAAGCAGGCTGTAGACGACTTTGAGGGACTCCTTGCCTGCCGCAGCCGCACCTCCGAGCTCTGCCTCGAGGAATTCCTTCACTACAGTTGCTAAGAGCTCCTTGTCTGTCCCGCTCGCGATGACCAGTGCATGCGAGTATAAGCGATTGTTCAATGCATATTGGACTGCTTCTCGCTTCTCGCCTCTCAGAAGATACGCTTGCAAGGCTTCCAGATCTGCAGGTTGAGCTTGCGACGCAGCCGGTATCTGACTGTGCGTGGTTGCATCCTTGCTAGCGAGATCACTCGCTACCGCAAACTGGCCAGTGCTGCTGGACGAGGGGTCAAGGTGTGGCACCAAGACTTGGCGAACAAGCTGGTCAAGCTGAGCAGTCCCAAGGAGTTTGCCGTCGTGCTCCAATAGCAGTTTGAGCAGCTGAAGAAGAATCGTCTTCTCGTCTGCTTTCCCGCGTGCAAGGTCTTCAGCCTGGGAGCCCAAATAATTCCGCTCCTTCTGACTTTCGTCTATGCGAGATTCCAACCACGCCAAGATCTCCTTCTTCTTCTTCGCTTTGCCCGACGCACCTGTCGCCGCCGAGTTCATGAACAGCGGGCCAGGGAATGATTCCAGGGTCGAGACTTCGTTTGGTAGAAACTCTGCCAGCTTGCGGATCTTGATCTGCGTATCGGAACCTGAAGTAGACGACCCTTCGTATGGCATACCATAAGAGGGAGCTGAAGTAGATGCGCTCGAGGGGAAGAATGTGACTAGCTTGCCATTGAAGCCAAAGCTTGCAATGGGAATAGCCGGTCTATTCCGCAACCTTGAAGGATCTTCGGACGCATGTCCATTGACATACGCGGGTGCTGAGGGCTCAGCTGCCCCGTAGCTTGTAGACGTAGTCGTATAGGCGTCGTAGGCTGGTTGCGATGGGGCATAGGCCGCTTGCGAGTATGCATCGGTCTGCATCTGACCAGTGTACCGGTCTTCGGAAGAAGGCTGCTGCGAGGGATAGACCTGATTGCTATAGTCTGACTGGAATGGCTGTTGCTGTTGTGCAGGCTCCTCGTATCCATAATCCCAATCGGACGCTTGTCGACTCGCATAAGACGGCTCATCATTAGCTTTTTGCTCTTGAGAATGCTCCGATGCTTGTGAGCTATTCCATGCGTCTTGCAGCTGTTCCTGCGAAGGCTTTCGCTCCTCGTAGGGTTCCATCACTTCAGAGACGGGCGTGTACGGTTGTTGTGGGGCATAAGGATCTAGATGAATTCATCGTCAGCGCTATGGCCAGCCGAAGGCTGCCAATTGACACTCCCTTACCGCCATATGGGTCGCTGTACGGATCACTACTAGATGAGGGCGCTGCTTCAGCCATGGCCCTGGCAAGATCATCTGGGCTTGGTTTCCGGTCCATCTCCTCATCCTCCTGCTCTTCCAGCTTGATCTCACGCTCAGCTTTCGTGAGCTCCTCTTCGGCCATGCGCATGTCAGAGGACATATCAGGCGAGTGAGGCGCGGCTTGCTCGTAGTCTGGCTGAATGACTGGCTTCCTCTCGACCTCGGGACTAGGGAGTGTCACTTCGAGCGAAGGAGGTAAAGAGCTTCGCGGCGGTGACATCAGACCCAGTTTCTGCGACCTTGGGCTGAAAGAAGAGGCATGGTCATCCGACGCGCTGTGCTGACTGGGAGACATGACCCGTGGCTCGCTGTCTGGCTCAGATGCCGGTAGGGGCACTTTGGCAGCTCTGTCTGCAATGGTAGACGCTTGGAAGCTGTTGACCAAATCATCGACTGAAGCGTTGTCTGACTTCGAAAGCTGACGATGCGGAGGTGGAGGTCGATGTTGTGCGGTGATGTTGACTGGAGGCTGCAAAGGCAGCAAAGAATGCTGCTGTCGCGGCGATAAAGTCGACGTCGGCTGCCGTGCCGGTGCGGGGTAGTTGCCATACGGACTCTCACTTCGTGCTGGTTGCTGAGCATTAGGCTGTTGCGAGTATACAGGGTACTGGCTGTGACTTGGGTCCAATGACGGCCGGGAGCTCATTGACGGGCTTGTCAATCCCGAACTCCGATGCTGGCCATTCGGCTGCTGCTGGGCCGTGTACTGCCCATAGTTTGCGTTGTTCCCGGCCGCAGACTCATACGACGGCCGGCCGCTGCTTCCCGTTGTGATGCCATATTCGCTACCATAGGCTTGCTGAGGCCCGCCTGGATGATATTCCAAAGACGATCTGGCGCTGCTGCTCGCCGAGAAAGGCGTAGAGTCCTGACGTTGAGCTGTCCGTGAGCCGGGTCTTGAGCTCGGTCCTGCAGCCATTGTGCTAGGCATACGGGAAGGCGGACCAGGCTGTATAGGCTTTGTCCGTGCCGGTGGTGGCATTGGCGATTTACTCTTTGGCGGCGGCGGGACGCTCTGCTGCAGCTGAGGCGATCCCTGGCCGCCGAACGCTGGAACAGGCGGGACTGACTGTCCTCCTGCTCCTCGCATAGCCATCGAAGATGCCGGCCGAGACTTGACAGGCATGGGCGGGAGTTCCGCAAAGAACGAGGACTTGGAGCGATTCAAGGTGGGATCTTTGCTAGCTGCCGCCAGGTCGGGCGCAGTCTTTGAGGACGACAAGGAAGGCTGCTTTGCTTGATGCCCAGAAGAAGACGAGGTGCCTTGCTTCGGCATCGCATTGCTCTGCGGTGCTTGGGATGCATATGGATCATTGCTAGACGGAGCGTAGGGATCGTAGGCGCTGGTATACGACGGCGCATAGTGCGATCTCTGACCAGCATTGCTTTGTGATGATTGTGATCGCGCTAGGTGGTTTGTCTGAGCTGTAGAAGCAGGTGCAGATTGGGGAGCATAGGTCTGCTGCTGAGCCTGGAGGTAGTCTTGGGGCTGCTGGTAAGCAGAGGCCGGTCCTGCTGCTGGCTGCTGCTGCGAGTACTGCCCATGCTGCTGACCAGAATAGTCGTAATACTGATTCTGTTGATCGTAGCCTTGCTGTGGGAATCGAGAGGTGGATGGCTGCAGCTGTTGTTGGGCGTAATAGTTCGCGTATTGATCCTGCCCCGCCGCTGGAGCATAGCTGCCGCTCTGCTGTCCATACTGCTGACTTGCATCGTAGGCAGATTGCTGCTGCTGAGGCATGTATGCATTGTTGTGCTGCGCTTGTGCGTAGAGAGATTGCTGATACTGCTGTTGTTGCGTTGGATCGCTGTACATGCCCTGGCTGAAGTTGTCGACAGCCGGCTGGTCATAGTATGCATACTGTGACGGCTGCTGCTGCGTGTATTGGTCTTGCAGCACTTGCTGAGCATACGCATCTTGCTGATAGCCATAGCTTCCATTCGCTTGCTGTTGCCCTTGTTGCTGCTGATAGTCGTACGCTGCATATTGCTGGCCATTGTCGCCGTAGCTCGACCCGGCATACAGCGCTGGATCTTGCTGCTGCTGCTGCTGAGCACCAAGACCAGCAAACAATGCACTCGCTTCATTGTCACTGCTCGATGCTTGTGCGCTGCTCGACGCTGCTCCGCCCAGCCACTCGAGCTGCTGGGCCTGTCCTGCATTGCCAATGGCGTTTGCACTGCTGTCGCCAAAGAGCGCAGCCGCATCGTCGCTGGGGCTCTTTGCTATCCGTGGTCTACTGTTGCTGCTACTGGCTCCTGCATTAAGGTGCTGCGCTTGCTGTGCTTGCGAAGGCTCCTCTGCTTCTTCGCCGATAGCCTCGAAGGGCGAACTCGCTCCTGCAGCAGCTGGCTTGCTCGAAACTCCGCCAAATAGCGCATCCTCGTCGCCTCCTCCAAAGAGACTGGCTGCATTGCCAATGGACATGCCTTTAGCTCGCCTGTTGGCAGATGCTGCCGAGTCGGGCTGCTTGGGCGATGTTGCGGCGTCTGTTGCTGCTGCAGAGGACGCCGCCGACGTGGACGTAGACGGCGACTCCGCCAAAGCAGACCCGTCGTTGTTCTCCATCTTGCAAGCAGCTCTGTCTGCGTCTTCAAGCCCGCCGGTGCGCAGCCAGCGCGCAACACGGCTCTGCGGTGCCTTTCAAGTCGTCTGCTGGACGAGGAACGGAGAGCGGCAAAAGTGAAAGACGACGGCCTGGACCAGGAACGCGGCAAAAAACAACAAGGACGACAACAACTTGGAATTATCATTTCATCGGTCATGTGCGCATATAACGCAGGGGTTCTAGAGTGACATGGGTATAAAGCTGAATCTCGTGCTGAACTACGTGTCATTTGCGACGTCACGGGCAACGGCGAGGGTGAAGCTCGTTCTTTGAAGCAGGTTAAGACTTGAGCAGACGTCTGCGAAGAAGATCGTCGTCTTTAGAAGACGACATTCTACAGCCTCTTGAGACCCCGCTTCTTCTGAGCGGCAGCTCCTCCAGCGCCCGCTGTAGCGGACGAAGCCGTCTTCTTGACGGGCACAGCACCAGATCCAGCAGCAGCAGGGATCACATTCCCAGCAGCTGCATATGTAGCTCCAAACACAGCACTCGCATTCGCCTGCGGAGGGAGCGAGTTGCCAAAGCTCGACAAGGGCGTCCCGGTGGGGCCTGCTCCTCCGCTCGGTGGCGGCCGCTTCTTTGGAATCAGCGAGCCAGGCAAGCCTGTGTGCGCTGTGGCTCCACCAGACATGCCACCGCTTGCAGAAGATGTCTTCATCATGCTTGTTGCGGATGTGCTGCTGCCAGTCGACGGCTCATGGTGCATCCCGCTATCGTTCTCATTGTTTCCGCGCGTGCCGAAGGTTTGTGAAGTGGCGGAGGCAGCTGGACGGCTTATGCTTGTCGATGCGTGGCTCGAGGAAGACGTCGACGCCTTCGGGACGGCCGAAGAGACTGTGGTGAATTCACTTGGACGATGCCGCGCATGGACTTCGGTCATCAAACGAGCGTGGCGGGCATAGTCATCGTAGGCCTCGAGGAGGAGCTTGCCTGCCTCTTCGTGGAGTGCAGATTCGGGGTTGGGGTGGATGAGGAGGCTGCATGCATAGAAGGTCAGCGAGTGCTGCCAGGCGAAATGTCCCCCAAGCTCACCACTTGACCGTTACGAGCTGTTGTGAGGGGGTTGCCATTCGAAAAGTGCACAGACGGGCTTGGCGTTAGCCTGTGCTACCTCCATGCTGCCTGTGGAGATCTTCGAAAGACTGACAATATGACTGATTCCATACTCTCGCCTCCAGTCCTTTTTGAGCGTGGAAACGCAGATCTCGCCGGTGGATGGGGCGACATTGGGGTGGAAGATCTTGGTGGCCATCGTGCCTGTGTCATCGGGAGAGTAGCAGCAGCAGCAGCAGCAGCACAGTCAGTGCAGTGCATTGCAAGCATTGGACTCGTTCAGATGTCTCGACCAGCGTACATTTCGGCGGTGTATTTGGGAAATCTGAATCCGCAAGGTTGATCTTGACCTTGAAGTAGCCGCCTGTTGTCAGACAAGGGCACCCAGCGCGCCTCACAGCATCAGCACGCCGCACGAATATCGAGCATCCAGCTCTCTGGCCAGTCACGTCTCGCTCACCGTGAAAAGGCGTCCCCTCTGGTCCCTCTGCAGTCCATCCGAGCGTCGCCGGTGCAGCGTGATAAACAAAGCAGGCCCATCAAGGCTGTCAGCTCAATTGGACTAGGCCGTACGCGGTCTAGGCCAACCATAGGACGAGCGATCCGCACCTATCCAGCCCACGAGATGTGCGAGATTCGCCTCGTCTACCTGGATGCGTATCCCTTCTGGCGGACTCGTCTGCAGCTCTGCGAGCTCCTTGTGCACCCGCCGCAGCGCCGCTGAAGAGAGCTGTGTCGGATAACGCATACAAGGGCAGTCAGCACAGAGCTGGTGTACACCTACTGCAAGGATGCCACTCACCACCATCGTCGCTGCCTGCCTGCCTGTCCGTCCGTCTTCAAGCCTGTCTAGTGGTCCAGAGGAGAGCGCCGTGTCTCTGAGCTGGAATGACAGCAGAGGCACGCTGGCGGCGAAAGAGCTGCAATGGCTGGAGGAGCCTGGATGCTGATAGAGCAGCAGTGATGCAATGAGAGCGAGTGTGCCACTGCAGTCCTCTGTCGAGCAGCTTCCACGACAAGCCCGGTCTCAGTGACTTGCACAAGTGGCGTTGGGCTGCACGCCACCCACGCTGCAGGCTTTTGAGCTTTTCCAATAATGTCGAGAAGCTGTGCTCGTACTAGAGGGTCTGACACTTCTGCATTAAATATACACTAGTAGCTACATGTCACATAACACACATTTCGTCCACTCGTATTGACTGGTAACTATGATCGTGACACACCAAAAACGCTGCCGACTCCGGGCACAGAGTAGCCGTCACACCTCGTCTCCCGACTGGCGCAGCATCTCATACCCTCCACTTGCTGCCCCAGCACCAGACGACGCGCCTCTAGCCATCTTCTGACTATCCCTCATGCGTTTCCGTTGCGCAATAAGCGCAGGATACCCTTCGTCTGGAATATCATACAATTTCTCATAATCCACTCCAAGCGTCTTGCCGCGCGTCCAAAAGTCGGTACAGTTGCGGATGATGCCCACATCGAACGGATTGGCAGCAGCGCTGCGTGAGGCCGAGGATTCACCGGCGTGCGCGGCGCGAAGCATGCCTTCTGCTCCTCGGCCGCGGGTGTAGAGGTCCAAACCGACGATGGCGAGCAGTGTCCGTGGCAGTACTCGCCCAACGAGCCCAGCACACATCTTGAGCGGGTTGTGCGAATGATGGTGATGATGGTGATGACCGCGCGTGCCGTCAGTAGCTCCGCCAGCCATCGCAGGTCCGCCTTCTGACTCGCTGTGTCCGTGTCCATGAGCTTGTGCGTGCGCTCTGTCCGCCATGAAGCCTTCTTGTGCAGCTGCACTGAGTCCTCGTGCTCCCATGTGGCCATATCGCCCCAGATTGCTCACTTCGAGCGTCGTAATGTTGCGCGTCATTTGGTAGACGTGGCTCGCGAGGACGATACATGTCCAGCTGAGCTGCACAGTCGCCCAGAGGGTGACGATGAATGTGCGCACGTCGAAATGAGCAGCTGCGCAGATGGATCCTGGGAAGAGGCAGGTTGAGGACATTGTTGCAGGATCGTACTTCGGTGTCTTGTCGAAGAAGTCTGCGAAACGAACATAAGGATTAGCTCAAGATCGTAGGGTACGATTGTCAAATGTTGCAGGAGCTTACACTGCAGCGCCAGATAGTCGAAGCTCAAGATGCCGTTAATCAAAGCCAGCACAAAGCAGACAAATTGGCGGTGATTATTGACGCCGACGCAGTTCCAGATCCACGGACAATGGCTGCGAAAGGTACCACGCTCAGAAAACTGCTCGCGCAAGGTGGTGAAATGGAACTCACTGGTCGAATCGCGCCACACATCGGTTGCAATGCCTGCAGTGACGCGAGCGTAACGGCTGGCGCGCCATGCACGTCAAGCAGAGATATTGCCCATTCAAGCGTCCCTTTGACGTGAGTTCATCTACGGTCTGTAGTATGCAAAAGCAATTAGTGTTGCTCGACAATGACACACAAGCCTCAAGAGCAAGCAAACGCTCACCTCTCGCACTTCTGCATCTCCGGTTGGCTTGCGTACAAAGCCTGGGTCTAGCGTTACTGATCGGAAGAGATTGTATGCTGCCAATAGACATGCAGCTGCAAAGAACGAATTTGTATATGCAAACGAAGTGGTATCTAGGCAATAATATGAATGTTGCATCAGCATCAGAGCGCAGAGCCCCCAACGAAATGAACTGCACGCAAGCGGGTCGCTTGGGAGAAAGAGAGAAAAAAGGCTCACTTTCTACAATTCTAGTGAGCCAAGTATACCCAACCCAAAATACGCTCGTAGTCAAGATCGCTACGAGGTATGGGCTCTTCTGGAGCGGATCTGCGCCTGGCGTTCCTCCTAGATTCGGTTTCGCATCCAATAGGACTTTAGTGACAATATGGTGCATTCCATATCCCTCCGCGAGCGCCAACACAAGTCCCGTGTGCCAAGGGAGCGTTTCGAGAGTCTTGATGATAAGCCAACTGCTAGCTAGTGGCATTGCAAAGATTGCAATCTTGGTCTGAGAATCTGTCAAAGACTTTCGTTTCGGCTGTCCGTCGACTTGGCGGGCTATTGTCTCCATAGCCCTCGTCCATGCAGGGATGCTGTGCTGTCTGCGCGCGAGGTCGACAGGGTTCATATCTGCATTGTTCTTCTTGAGGCAGTCCCCACCAGCATCTACGACTTTTGCAATGCACCCTACGGAGCCTTTTACAGCTGCCCAGTGAACGGCAGTCAAGCCTGCACTATCGGCTTTATTAGGGTCTGCACCAGCTTTGAGGAGCAAAGAGACGGAGATCTGGTCCCCTTGGTAGCATGCCCATTGAAGCGCAGTTTGACCTGCGGAATCTTCGGAATCGAGAGCGAGGGGAAGTTGTTGAGATAGAAGGTATGCAATTAGCATCGGGTTGTGAGAGTGTACGGCCAAGTGGAGCGTGTTGAAGCCTTGTCCGTCGGTCACGGCGGGGTCTGCGCCGTGCAGGATGAGCAGGTGGACAATGTATGTGAGGCCGTTTCTGCATTTACAAGTGGTCGCAATTCCAACAGTAAGTGGAACCAGTCAAAAAGAGTCAGGGATGAAATAAATCAAAGCAGTCAGCACAGCTTTGACTTCGTGTACTTGATGACACGCACCTCGTCGCCCAGTGCAAGGGAGTCGCGAGCAATTCTCCTCCCACGGCGTCCACATCCGCGCCCCTCTGTAGTAACAGCTTGCAGATGTCCGCCGCAGAGTTCATAGCCGCCCAATGCAAGGCCGTTATCCCCTCTGCGTCCGTGTCTGTCGCTGCTGCCTCGCCTTTATCAAGGAGCGCAGTGACGCCGGCCAAGTCGCCTTGCTGGGCTAGCGTGTGCAGCAGCGGCGTGGATGAGGCAGCCGCAGAGTCGGACAGCACAGACGTAGCCGTGTGCGAGGGATCGTCGTCGTCGTCTGCATCGTGTATCGCGGCGTTGGATAAGTGTTGCTCTGGCTGGTCGTCCAACAAGGCCGGCGGCGACATCGTGGCGGTTGTTCAAGAGCCGGCGAGACGGCGTGCGACGAGACTACTAGATGGATAAGCCAGCTACGAGACTGTCGCCAGTCGCACGTTCGAGAGCATACACCGCTGTATCGCTGGAGTCGGTCGGCAAAAGGCAAGCTGCGGCGAGACACGTGCCAAGCGACGACGACGACGACGACGAGGATGACCGCGGAGGCAGCTTTGCTCTGCACCGCCATCAGCGTCTGCGTCAAGAGGTGTGCACAGAGGCATCTTTGAAGTACACGAGCACAACAGCGGCTAGCAGTGGAGTCTGCTTGGAAAAGCTGGCCTTTCTATAAGTCATGCCCACCGGCAGCCCTTTATTTTGATGTCCGTTCTTTTCATTGACCTCTACCTCTGAGCTCCGAAATCATCCTGCAAATTAATCTTGATCATTCGAACTGCACCATGTCTGACAATGTCACCGACCTGCACTGCGGCTGCTCCACGTGTGTCACCTACAGATCTGCATTACCAGACTCCATGGGACCCGAATACATTGCCCATCAAACACTTCACTGACTACCTCTGTAATGGACTACAGTCGAGATCACTCGTGGGAAGAGCACGACCATTGTGGTCAGTTCCGGCAGGAACCCCTTGGCGTCTCGCGCTCTATCCAAGGAGTAAAGATGAGATTCTGCCTGTGCCACAAGCGCCTTGTATAAGGCCTTTCCGGTCATTGGGTTTCGGATTGTCAAGACCTCTAAGGACTTTTTCTGTATCTCGGGTTCCTTTTCGTCCAGGAAGCGACGCGTTGTTTCAAGCTCCAGCGGATCCAGCTGAAAGCACATTTGGTCCGAGGAGCGATAATTCGTTGCGAAAAGAGGCTCAACACGGTCCGACCAAGATTGTTTCAGGTCAGGAACGTTGGCATCGTCATATCGTAAAAAGTACTGTGGCGCAACAGAATCTGTCTCTTCGATATATCGTCTGACGAGATCAAGGCCATCTCGACCTGGATCTAGGATTCGCTGCGTTTCAATTTCCAGAACCCGCGGCACGCGCTCGACGGCTCGCTGAAGATTCTGGCTAGCCTCTTCTGCCTTGGCCATGAATTTATCGGCAGCTTTGCAGCGTGTGAAGAGAACCTTGAGGTAACCTGGAGGTTTGCGTGCGAGCTTGTTCAACGCTAGCAGTTCCGGGCAATCCTGAGCAACGTATCCCTCGCGAATACTGAGCCTTATCCTTTCAGACCACATGCCATGCTGTGCGGGTGCGTTGACGGCTGCCTGGCTAGATATCAGACTACCTCGTGCGTCGAGAAAGCAGAAGACATCGTCGCCCGATGCAGGTTTTGTCTGTTTCTCCCTCAGTGCCACTACGCCTTTGAAAGGGGGAGCTTTGATGAACGGCCCTAGCCGAGCGGCGAGCACCAGCTCGCCGTTATGCGGAGACCATTGTGGAAGGCCAGTGGAAGTCATAGCGGCATGGTTCGCGGAGAAGTATTCCCCAAAATCGACGAGCATGTAACCCGGGCGGACGAATTCTACCGACATCGATAATGTGGCTGACGCATAGTCTTAGCATTATTGTGACCACTAAGATGCTGAAGGAGAACTCACTCGAAGATACCATCCGATAGAGATTGAACTTGAAGAAGGAGTTGAGGGCACTCCACAGCTCCTCGATGGAGAATTCGAGGTTTTTCTCACCTCCTCGCGAGGTCTTGTCCGGAACGCCGCAAATCAGACTTAGGTAGCTGTCGTCGACATATATCATAGGTCGTCGAGCCATGACAAAACGTGCGTCCTGCGGAATATCGCGAGCCAAAAGCAGGCTTATACTGCCAAAGTTGTTTGCGGATCGTGGATTCAGGAGATTTGTTTCCGAACCAGGTCTGTTGTACAACCAGTTATTGAACTCGCTCCTCTTCATGCCTGGCAATGCAGCGAACTGCCCGTTGAGGCATTCGTATACAAGGTCTCGCAAATTATCGCAGCGCTTGTTGATTCCTACAGGGTCATTGAAGGTGACCCCATGTATTAGAATAGCCAGCCATGCTTTTAGAGGTATGTACTTGAGCATTGGCTCAGTTTCGCAATCTACTTGCGGAATGTCGAAAGGAGCGTTCTTCCATCGCGACACCTCAATTGCCCAACGCTCGTGTTCTTCTACCAGATGGCGAGGTAGCCGCGAATAGTATGGGTCGTACCTATCGACATTGATATACATGGCACCGGCGTCCCAAGCTGCGGTATCAGGGTTTAGGCCTGTCGTATGATGATAGCCGCCCATCGCTATCCTGCCTGACTGATAGAGGCTATTGTCCACCTTCTGGTTCCAATCATCCAGATCCTGGCGCGTCGTAGTGGTCTTGTATGAGGGCAGGCCAACGCCATTGATATCAGCTAGCTTGTACTTGCGAGGTAGCTTGTCCAGGCGGTACGAGGAGAAGGGCGATGATTGTGCTGCGACCTCGTAGAAAGATGAAAGCTCCTCTCCCGTGGAGAGTTTGTAGGTGTGGTACTTCGCAAAGAGGATGTCGAGCTGCTCTCAGGGTCACATCAGTCTCCTTTCCTGCCCGACGATGGACTGTGACCGTGGGCCCATGTTGCCCACTACATCTGGCGTAGTTCGTGGTTCGGCATTTGCAGTCACTCACTGGTGGTGGAGAAGCCGTTTTCGAACCGCTCATCTTGACTTGTTGCAGCGGACTTGAAGGCCCGACTTGTCGGCCCTGGACTGGCAAGGCTTGAAGCGATAAGTAGAAGCTGATCAGGTGTTGAGCAAGTGGGCCGAGCAAGTAGTAATGGTAGGGGGCCGTGCTTGCTTGTAGCAAACCAGCTGTGGCGAACTTGCCGCGTCTAGATGTGAACACGAGCACGTGCAGAGCGATTTCAGTCGACGGGGAAGATGCAGGCCGATGACCTGCAGAGATGGGGGAGCTTATTGCCCTTGCGCCCCGTGCAGCCTAGATCATGATGTTAGCACCGAGAGGCTGAGGTCCGTAAGTACGCGGCGCGGTACTGCCTGCCTTATCGCGGCGAGAAGCCCAGAAGCTCTAGAGCGGGAAGCCGGGAAGCTCCAGTCAATGTTAGGTAATAACAAGCGCGTGCCCACCATTTATAAAACGGAAATACTCAACTGAACGGGTCTTCGCATCAGAACTCAGGCCTCATCCGGTCCCTTGCCAATTCACAACATGATGAGGCTCATGCGTGTGTACCCTAATACCTCGAAGCTGAAGTCTTGCCTTGTCGTCGCAAGCACCCAACTGGCTATCGCCCCAACTTGAAGAGAGGCTAGTAGCGTTCGCTGACGAGCACTGCATTGCGGATGCCTCTACTGGGCCTCAGGTGTATCGCACATGTTGATCTCCAAGGGACGCTGAGAAGGATCACAATCCTGATGAATTTCCTGTTCAGTGTGAGTATGCCTGGCGATTTCGGCTCCATAAAGAGACTCCACACGGCCTCACTGCCAGGGCTGCCCGACAGCTAGACTGCCAGCAGTCTGCTGCTGGCCACGCACTCTGGATGACTGCGGGCCAGCTGTTAGCCAGACATTGGTCAGCTACTGGCCAGATGCTGGCGAGCACCTCCAGTGGTCACTTGCCGTACTGGCCGGGGCTGCTCGCAGCTGGCTGTCCGAACTGCTGGCCAGAGGTCAGGCATTGCAGGTCAGCTGCTTGCCGACTTCCACTCAGCAGCTGGACGGTTGCCAGACAATTGCTAGTCAGCTGCTGGTCACTTGCTAGTGGGTCTCTGGTTCACTGCTGGGTGCTTGCTCGGCAGTCGCCGCCCAGCAGCTGGGCGGACGAGGACGTCAAATAAAGGTCCAATGGCAAACAAGCACTACTGCCGCGGTCAGTGTGCGACACATACAAATTGCAAGAGTCTAGACCGCGCTGTCATGTGCATGTCCCAGAGTCGCCAGCCCGTGCCTCTTTGCTCACCCACGACTGAACAGCAACTCCAGCGCAGAATCCGCGCATCCCCACATTCATTACATACACACGCCCTCCACACCCAACAGCACAGCATGAAGTTCATGGCCCCGCTCCTGCTGCCTCTTGTGGCCTCGGCCGCCCTGTTCACCTTCGTTCAGGCCCACAACGACGATGGCGAGCAGCAATACAACCGCGTCCTACGACGCGCAGACCATGAGATACGCCAAGCTACACGAGCTAGTGTACTCGAAGCACGTCAGAGGCGCGAGTCTGGTGATTTGAGACCTAGAGCTAGCAATTGCGTTTGTCCTGCTGGTCCTGAAGGATCTCAGGGCCCGCAGGGTCCCCAAGGTGAACAAGTGCGACGTTCAAGGCTGGCATTATGAACTGTGTGCGGGCTGATGATGCCCCTTCACTTGGTCTGCTGGTCGTCCTGTGCTGCCTCAGGCCCTCAAGGCCCGCCTGGCACTGCAGCAGATCCATTCGAACGCGCTCAATGCGCAAACTTCAATCGTCGAGATGCGGGAGATGCACCCAACCCAGTCAAAGATGCAAACGAGCCACACACCGAAGAAAATGACACAAAGTCATCAGCAACTGGTTTCCTCAAGCGTGACGAAAACAATGGTAGTGTTAGTGCCACCGACAACGACAACAACAAGACGCCGCATCTTGCCAAGCGCGGCTTGGAGCCATACATTGGCGAGCTCGTCTTGTTGCCATATAGCCCCTGCCCGCAGAATTCTGTACCTGCTAGTGGACAGATTCTGCCCATTGCGAGCAACCCAGCACTGTGTAAGATCTTTTCCCCCTTCTGCTTCTATACATCAAGAGGTTGCGCGATGAGTGCACTTTTCTTCAATGAAGAACTGACGCGCGTCTTCCACTGTCCCCACTACGCTCCATGCACTCTCCCACGTCGCGCATCGCTTGCCTTTCCTCTTCTCTTCATCCTGTCTCTTGTTTTCCCACAGTCTCCCTCATCGGCATCAACTACGGCGGTAATGGCTTCACCACATTTGCGCTTCCCGACATGAGAGCTTTTACTCCCGGATTGGGCGGCTGTCAAATGCGGTGAGTAGGCTCCTAGTCTTTGCATTCAGGACTCATCCTGCATAAAAACTGGCCTTCTTTTTGTTCAGGAACAGCAGCTGAAAATGAGCACTTGCAATGTGATTTCTTGCCAGATATTGCATTTATACAATCGGTATATATCCCTCTTGATAGCGTCAAAGGAAAATGCCAAATAAGATACGTACACCAGATCGTTAGGTGAAGGTTCTCGGATCAATAAGCCTCCAAATCACGCTGCTCGACCAGGACCTTCAACATGGCAGGAAAGACTTGGGCCTTTGCATGTTCGTTACTTTGCTACAGCTTCACAATCGTTTACAACAGGTCTTTGGAGGCATTTCGTTTGTTCCCTCGGGGATTGATGTTATTATTTCCTTTCTTTGAGGTTTACATATTCTGCCAATTCAGTAATTGCTCTTTGCTGTCAAAATTCGTATGGCCGAGCTTGCACCTTGCTAACAAAGGTGTCACTTTCGGAAAATGGTTGCCCGAATTCTGCAGCAGCACAACCATCTCTTCTTGTTTGAAGCGGCCGCCTACATGGTCTTTCCAGCAGGTTGCTTGATGTTGTGATTCATGTTAACTTTAGGATTCTTGTTTATATTTTGCTGTTTGACAGCATCGAAATGAGGTTTATCCTTCTTTGCATTCTCATTCTTCTGTTGCTCTTCCTTGTGCTTTTCTTTCTCCTTGTCGCCATTATGCTGGTCTTCGGGACGAGGATACGAGTCGGCGTTGGGAGAGAGGGGCGCGCCGTCGCTCGTCTTGTTGCTGTCGTTGTTGGCAGCAGTAGGATCAGCAGTGGCGTGCTTGGGTGGCGATCCGGCGAGGCTGGCAGCGACAGACATGAGACAGACATCAACATCATGTCAGCTACTACCTATGCTAGTCAGGAGAGAGCGGCTCGTAATTCGTGAAAGCAGTGCGCGCTATGTGCGTGTGTCGCATTTGCCACCACGTCGAGCTGTGAAGCTGGAGCCCCGCGTCATGCGGAGACGTCGAGCAAGCAGCAAAGGGAGGGCGAGGGACGACCACACAGACAGGAGAACAGAAGACTGCACCCACAAGCTCTTGTTTGCACCAGGGCTCTTGCTGACTGAGATACGGCGGCCGCCTACTTTCCTGTGTGCGTGTGCGGGGTGTGTGTAGGGTCGGGCGTGTCAGTGGAAGCACGAAGGACATGACAAGGCCATGAGAGACACGACACGACACTCACATGGCGATAGGGTGGCCAGCGACAGTCTGAGGCTGAGCAGTGGACGAGGCAGCCATGGCTGGTTGATAGGCGTTGTTTGTATGGGGGTTCTGGTGCAACGTACAACAAGCGCTCATCTCAGTACGCGGTGGATGATGAGCCGCCAACCGCAGAGACAGAGAGGACACTCACTGAATGCAATGGAGCGTTCTTCAGCGAGCTGTGTCGAAGCTTGACCCCGCGTGCTGATGCTTGCGAGGTGGTTGGTGGGAGGCCATCCAAGGGCGTCGCCTTTGAAGGTGCGCTCGTCGACGGCGAGGTAGCCACCGCACTTGCAGCTTGGAGGAGATCCGACAGGCGCACACACAGCACAAAGGCAGCCAGCTCACAGCATAGAGCTATCACTGCTCGTGCGAGTGCAAGTCCACGCGCGCACTGTCGCCTTGTCTTGCGACGCGACGTCCAGGTCTTGACGGCGTCCACTCTCGATTACCTAGCCTCGAGGACCAGCAAGGCAGAAACGCTTCAAGAACCAACTCCACAAGCAACAACGCCAGCATTACTCCGCCAATACTCTCGTAGTCTCAACTTTGAAGATGGGATTTGGTGCATCCCATCGCATCCTTCGCAAGGCCGCACGATGGACAATGGACGGGTTCTTCAAGGAGATTCACGTAGAGGGCGAGGAGAACGTGCCTCGTGATGGACCGCTCATCGTATGCTCCACTCACTGGAACATGATTGTAGATGTGCGTGTCGTTTCGTTCTTCTCGGGTCGGGCCTGCCACTGGCAGACCACGTGCGCGCGCTGCTGCATTGCTGCAATCACCTGCTGACTGATGATGCTGTTTCGCATACGCTCCTCTCGTTGATCCCTCCCTCTTCGATGTACACTCTCACCCCGGAACACCCCGTGTCCTGCGTCTACTCTTGCATTTTCGGTAATTCCCCTACAGCCCGCGATCCTGTCATGCTGGTTCCCGCACAAGCGCATGCTGCACTAGTGAGTCGCATTCTCTCAACAGTTCGCACATCAACGACAAACACTTGAGACGCAGCACTGACACTGCTGTTCTACAATTCTCCAACGCCGCCCCTCTATTCTATCCAAATGCGTCCTTGCCGTACGCACTCAGCTGGGCCAAATCCACCATCTTTATAAACGCCCCAGTCTCCGCCCTCCTCCGAGACGCAGGCAACATCTCCGTCGACCGCAAGAACAAAGACAATCAAAAGCTATTCAGTGGTACTTTTGATGCTTTGAAACTTGATGAAGCAGTTGCTATTTTCCCAGAAGGGACGTCGTATACGGAACCTAGACTGCAGGAGATCAAGGATGGTGCTAGTTGGGTGGGTGCAAGCTTGCCCAGCTCAGCTAAGCTGGGTTGCTGTGATAATATTTGTTTGACTGATTCGCATCTTCGCCCGCAGGCATACCTCGAGTACGCAAAGAATCTGCGAGCTGATCCAGATGCGCAAAAACGGGGCGCAAGGGATGCAACGCTCGTCGTCGCAGCTATCGTATACACCAAGAAGACCAACTATCGTACAAGGGCAGTCTTGCAGTGAGTAGCAACCCGTACTCAGATGCTCATCTGCAAGGCTTCAAGCTGTGCTTGGTTGGATTTTGTACTGACTTTGCGACTTTTGTCCTGCACAATCGCGCAGAATCACAAAACCCCTCGACACGCGCCAGCATATTGAGAAATTCGTGGATGGGTCGGACCCTGAAGGACCTAAGAAAGCAGTCAAGGCACTTACGAAAGCTATTAGAGATGCTATGCAGAGCATGACTGTGAATGCGCCTGATTGGTGAGTATGCAAACGATGTGTTACTTTGGAGGAAGAGGGACAGCATCTTCTAACGACCTTCGCACTGCACTAATACGATGTTGTCTTGCTTCATCTAGGGACACACTGCGCGCCGCTGAGATGGCGCGAGAGCTCTTGTGGGGAGACGATGATTTTGTGCCGCTCACCGATTGGGTCCCGATATCGCAGAGGTGGGTCCCAGCAGCTGTATGCTGTCAAAGACTCGCTGAAGCCTGAACATCTTGTGTGGCACTTTCACCCAGTCTCGTGGACCTCTTTTCGCCGGAGAATGCAAGTTACGCGGACGCTGCCGCCCCAGCTCGCAAGCTTCTGATCACGTACGAAGCTCTTTTGCGCAAGAAGCACTTCACCAACGCCTCGCTCAATGCGCTACCTCTACCTCGGATCTTGGACCCCAAGACATCCGCAAACCCTCCCGACCGTCTGCGTACACTCTGGGCCTTGTTCACAACCACAACGAGCTCTCTCATCTTTTTACCATTCTTCATCATACCTCTTCTCGCACATTTGCCAATCTACGTCATTGGCAAGACAACGGAATGGACGCTCAATGCCGGAGAACCAGAAGCATTTGCACAGAACAAGATTGTATTTTCACTTCTTGTTCTCGTTACGCTCATTTATCCCGCGGTATTCTTCTTCACTTGGGCACTGTTCTTCTTCGCTCCCCTCGGAGCGATCGTCGCGCTAGCGTGGACGGCCTTGTTCGGCGTATACCACACAAAATTCATCGATCGCAATTATGCACGCCTCAAGAAACTCGTGGCTACATGGCGGGTTCTCGCGGGCATCTGGCTACCTGAAATTGGCAGCAAGAATAACGCTACCAATGAAAATGATAATTCGACTAGAAGGATGCTCAAACTCCGTTCAGACGCTGCCCAGGCACTCGCTGATCTGCTCATAAAGGTTGAGAGACAGTCGCCTTCTGCTGGTGTACGGACTGCCGGACATGAAGGTGAATCAGGCACGTCAGCGACCTTTGGACCTGACAGGGTGGATTGGTACAGGAGCTTGGGCGCGAGACTTGGTACTAGCCATATGGCAGGTCATGCGATGATTCAGAAAGAAGGAGATGGCGATGTCCACATGCAGCGCATGAAGCAGTCTTAGGCTTGAAGAGAGTTGTCAGAAAGCAATAGAACGGCCTGAATGATATCAGTGAAGCAGATGCGATACGAGTGACAGTTACTCTAGTACGAGCGAGATTATATCATGCATAAATTTGGAATGAAAAGATCCAGGGAAAGTTACAATGACAAGACTTCGATTGCACTACCGATGTTCCTAAAATCCTTAGCATCGCAAGCGAACAAGTCTAAAGATCTCTGCCGGGCGTTGATCTCAACCGCCAAAGTGGATTCCCCGTCTGTGAAATGCATCGAGCAGCGTCAAGAACTCGTCGACGTCCATCTTTGCAGCTCGCTTATCCGCTGTTTCCGTCTCTGCAAGCACCTCCTCCAAGACAGCTTCTACGTCCCATTCCTCCTCATCAACGACTGGTGCGCCAGCCATTTGTGCGTCTCTCTCCGCACCTTGCCCATCCTCAGCAACTTTCGCGGCACTAGCTTTCTTCCACGCTTTGTAATTGCTTTCAAGCATCTCTTTAACTCCTTTAGCTTGGAAATTTGCGCGCACAGTCTTGTTGCGTCTCGTGAACAAGATGCGCGTCAAGCCGTCGAATTCATCGAATCGAATCGGAGGAGGTGGATCATAAGGCGCGATTCGGACAACGCTGGATTCGACATTTGGTGGTGGTCGGAAGGAATTCTTGGAGAGTTTCAAAACGTGGTCGATCTTTGCGTAGAGCTGGGCGTTGACGGAGAGTCTGCGAGCGAAATTTTGGGAAGAACAGCAGATATGTCAGAGGTTCTGAAGTGTCGCCGAAGTGCGTGCATATCTCGCAGAATTCGGAAATGAACGCACCGATTCCACATGTTGTCGCCTGGGCGGGCGACGAGACGGAGTGCAAACTCGCGCTGGAACATGAGAATGCACACACGAGGCAGAGGGCGATGTGAAAGGAGTTTGAAGACAAGAGGTGAGGAGATCTGCGGGGTTGCAACGAGGTCAGCACGTGCCGTTGTGCAGCGTTGGCCCTAGCACGTCACAACACACTTGATATGGAGTGTTTGAGATGACTACGTCTATTGGAGGGATATCGGTCTTCATCACGTCATTTACGATGATGTCCAGCTTGCGACCTTCTGGTTTACCTTGGACACGCTTGATGAGGTCAGAGGCGAGTCGCGGGTCCCTGCGTGCACACGGGGGCCGCCATTGAGACAATGAATGTAAGTTGCGCGAGTTCACAGGAAATGCAGACAGTGCGAGAGCGACTCACGCTTCCACCGCCAGCAAGGACTTGCATTTTGGCAGGATGAGCGTGGTCAAATTGCCCGTTCCCGGACCGACCTCGAGGACTTTGTCTGTGCTTCGGAGGTTGGCTTTATCGACGATACTCTGGCAAGCACCGGGATTGATCAGGATATCTGCACACCAGAACATGGCAGATGAAAGAATGTCAGCCCATTGCCGTCCATGTGACTTGCCACAGTTTCTCTCAAGCTAGGCCAGACCCACGCTGTCCGAACCGCTCAGTGTTGAAAAGAGGATTCCTGCCCGCTGAAGTAGATGCCGACTCGCGCTCCTTGCCCTTGTTACTGCCGCCTTGCTTGCTCGTAGAGATGGCAGTCGGTGCGTTGTGCACTCTGCTGAGCTTTTCGCTCGTGGCGCGGCCCATGTCGACCGAATCGAGTGCAGCTGGCTGGTCAGAGGTGGCAGGCGAGTGTAGATCCAGCCAGACGTGTGGACGAGATGGTGCAGTTCAGTGTAATGTGTTCAGTCAATTGAATGTCAGAATAGCAAGACTTGCACTTTGCTGCAGGCCATGGACGTGATCGGGAGCAAGCTGGCACGGCGGTGAGGTGAAGATATGAAGACACGGACAAAGAGGCGAGCTAGCAGCTGGCTGATCCTTGCATAGAAGTAATAAAGATACACCTCTTTGCTTCATAGCGCTGTTGCTGGAGTCTTTGGATTGGCCTCGCCACTCGCCCGTGCTGAGCAGGAGCGCGTCGACCAGCGCCAACTTGCACCAAACCATCACCAACACGTCGAGCGGCAGGAGTGGTGCACCACGGTACAGACTCGCCCTCGAGCTCATCAGCGCACTGAGGCCTGCGCCGTAGTACGCACCAGCGCGTGCACAAGATAGCAGCAGAGGGCGACTTGCGAAACAGCGAGCACCCCAGCGTGCCTGCAGGACCGACCTCTAGCCCGCGACGTACAACCAGGAGCGCACTTTTGGCGCATCTCTGGTCAATACTGTGGAAGCACTGCCTGTTTGCAGCGCTTCGCACGGCCCTTTACCCGCCAGCACTCTGTGCTTAGAGCGCGTCAACTGGAAGGCTCGCATCAATCAAGCGGCACAATCATCTGCAAAGGCACAAGCAGCTCAAGAGGGCAAAGTCCAGGCTCCTCAGTCTCAGCGTGCACATTATAGAAGGGCTCGCGCGGTCCTTCCACCGCGCTCGCGTGCTCTGCATTCGGCGCCGGGCCCGCGAATACAAGCAATTCGCAAACGGTCATCATCCTTGCTCGAGTCGCAACTCTGCTACAGCCATACCAGCGAGCTTCGCAGCGGGCGGACTGAAGTCATATCGTCAAGATGGCTTTCAATATGAAGTCAGTCCTTGTCACTCCAGGTTTCCTCGTCCGTCTGGCCTTGCTGACCTAAATCCGCCACGCCTCCATGCAGTCTCAACGAGGTAAGCAGATAATCAGGAGCATCTGGCAAAGACAGCTGTGCCAGTCGGATGCTTCATTTGCATATCAGAAGAGAACGCTGATTCATACTCCCAATCGCCACGCTTGCTACCTGGCTACCTTTGAATTGTAATGTGGCATACACAGATCGCGCAGCGCGTGCAGACGCAAATGGCACAGATGAACAAGCGCACCTACTTTGGTGCAGCGCGACGCGGTGAGCTTGCAGAAAATCGAGCAGGCTTGAACAGCAACTACGTAGAGGAGCGCAAGGACGCCATCAAGCGGGTCATTGCAAACATGACAGTCGGCAAGGTACGCTAGAACCAGCTTTATGCTGCCTGCACCGATGGGAGATCATCAGCTGACTTTGTCATATCGTGATATTCCCAGGACGTAAGCGGCCTCTTTCCAGACGTCCTCAAGAACATGCAGACGGAAGACCTGGAGCAAAAGAAGCTCGTGTACCTATATCTGATCAACTACGCCAAGACTCAGCCAGAGCTTGTAATTCTCGCAGTCAACACATTCGTCAAAGATACCGACGATCCGAACCCTCTTATTCGTGCACTCGCGATACGGACAATGGGCGTTTTGCGCGCGGACAAGATTATGGATTATATTGCGGATCCGCTGCGTAAATGCGTCAGGGACGATAATCCATACGTGCGAAAGACGGCAGCATTGTGTATTGCCAAGGTCTATGATATGAAACCGTCACTTGCGGTGGAGAATGGATTTATCGAAGTGTTGAGGGACATGGTTGGGGACAGCAATCCAATGGTGAGGAAATAGACTCGCAAAGGCTGCACTTTCGCTCGAGCCGGCGAGAAGCTGACAACCCGTGTGATCCACGCGCCACAGGTCGTAGCAAATGCCATCACAGCACTCGCAGAGATTGAAGAAACAGTAGCCGAAGAGACTGGCGAAAAGGGCACGATCCTGGTGCTCAACTCGTCGCTGCTCTCAAAATTGCTCGTTGCGATAGGCGAGTGCACAGAATGGGGTCGCATTGCTTTGCTTTCTGCAATTGCAAGATACAGACCTAGCGACGAGAAGGAGGCCGAACATGTTTGCGAACGCATCATTCCACAATTTCAACATGCGAATCCTAGTGTGGTGCTCGCGGCTGTAAAGGTGTGTGCAACTGAACTTTTGCGCAAGGAAAATGAATGTTAGGACTCATAGTCGACGCGCTTTGCAGGTTATCCTTATTCATATACGCTTTGTCACGAGAGAAGAGTTCATCAAAAGCACGATGCGCAAGATGGCTCCTCCACTAGGTATGGCTTATTTACATATGAGCAAGGTATTTACAAGCTATATCTGAGATTCTGCATGCACGCGCAGTCACGCTCGTCTCGTCGCCGCCCGAAATTCAATGGGTCGCCCTGCGAAACATCAACCTCATCCTCCAAAAACAACCGCACGTACTTTCAAACGAGATGCGTGTCTTTTTCTGCAAATACAACGATCCAGCATACGTAAAGCTCGAAAAGCTCGATATCATGGTCAAACTCTCTTCTGAAAAGAATGTCGATACACTGCTTTCGGAGCTGAAAGAGTACGCTTCGGAAGTCGACTATGATTTCGTCAAGAAGGCTATTCGAGCTATTGGAACTGTGGCTATCAAGATTGATTCGGCGGCCGAGAAGTGTGTCAATGTCCTCCTTGAGCTCATTTCGACGAGAGTCAGCTATGTTGTGCAAGAGGCGATAATTGTGATAAAAGTGGGTCACCGTATGCCTGTCCATTTGCAGCAAGCAAGCACTTACTTCATCAATGTCGCAACCCGCAGGACATCTTCCGCAAATACCCTCAACGCTACGAAGGCATTATTCCCACGCTGTGCTCGAATCTGGAAGACCTCGACGAGCCGGAGGCCAAAGCGTCGCTTATCTGGATTCTAGGCGAATATGCCGAAAAGATCGACAATGCCGACGAGCTCCTGCAGACTTTCTTGAATACCTTCCAAGACGAATCGGCACAAGTACAAATTCAGATACTCACGGGCATCGTCAAGCTGTATTTGAAGAAGCCAGACTCTGCGCAAGCGCTGGTGCAGCAGGTCCTGCAGACTGCGACGAAGAATTGCGATAATCCGGATATTAGGGATAGAGCGTATATCTACTGGCGTTTGCTGAGTACAGACCCGGAAGCTGCGAAGGTGAGGCCAAATCTGGACGGGTATTTGGAAGTTGTGCTGACAGCGATTGCGAAACAGACCATTGTGCTTGCGGAGCGGCCATTGATCTCAATTCCTCTCTCCACCATCTCACCCGCTCTCCTCGACGAGCTTACTTATGAGATCTGCACGCTGGCGTCAGTGTATCACAAGCCTGCAGAGGCGTTCATCGGCCAAGGGCGCGTGGGTCTGGACGAGCTTTCGAAGAAGGAAGCGCGCGAAGGCTTGCCAGAAGGCATGGTCTCTGCTTCTGCTGCGGCGGCGATGAACGCAGCCAATGCGATCCAGGTCGTCGCACAAGGGCAGCGGAGCGAAAACTTGCTCGATTTCGGTCTAGACGACGAGGACGAGCAGCAGCAATCCATGACAGCGGGAGGCAGCAAGCCTGCTTCCGGCGCACAACAATCAAGCAACGGACTCTTTGGGCTCGACTTTGGTGCCTCTGTGCCTGCGCCGGTACCAGCGAGCACGTTGCGCAACAAAAGCAACGCAGCGACCTCGTCACCGCCGCCCAAGAATGCAGCTCCTGGGAACAGCATAGACGACCTCATGGGGTTGTTCGATTCTGCTGGACTAGGGCCGGGCAGTGGGCCAGGGACAAAAGCGGCCGGCATGGGCACCGAGTCGATGATGAGCCCGACTAGTGCAAGTGCCAAATCACCGCCTCCGCCAAAAGCAGCGAATGACGACTTGATGGGTGACTTGTTTTGAGTTGTTAAACGGTCGCAAGCTTGGTCAACCTAGCTTCAGACGTTGCGCCCCTCAAAGTGAGAGAACTGCATCGCAAGTAGATGGGCAATAGGCAGTGCACGATGTATGTGTACTGGACAACGAGCTGTTAGACGGATGTGCAAATAGGCAATACTGAGCGTATTCAAAATGATCGCTACAAGGGACCCAATGCAATTTGGGGTTTAGCTGGCTAGCACTGCGAACCAACTGACCATCGTGTCTTTGACGACAAGAGCGGCCGCTCACTTTGCAAAAGGCCTCTCATTCTGGAGTATGATGGCAAGGCCAGTAGCTACGGTGGGCCAAGCTCAGCGTCTATCGTTCAACAGTGTTCAAAGCTGGCCCATTTGTTTATTGCTTTTGTTTCATAGCACGGATAGCACTGAGAGAGTTGGGAAAGGTGTTGGACGCATTGCCGGAAGCTCAATCCATCCTGCCTATCGGGGAACTGATTGCACACACGTCTGGCTAGCCATCCTGCAACTGCTCAATCCATATTCCCTTGCTTGCTCCATAGCACTGCTTGAGTGTCTACTTGTGCTTGGCCTCGAGCTCTTCGAGCTCCTTCTTCTGCTTTTCGAGGTCCTTCTGAGCGTCTTGAGCCTTCTGGTGTGCGAGCCTGTAGCGTTCCTGGAGATTGCACGAGAGCGTGATTGGCAATTACGAGGTCAGCGAGCTCCCTTTCTAGCTTCGCTCAGTCGCTCAGTAGTGACCAGATGATTGCTCACGCGCTCGCGCTCCTGTGGTGTTCGAAGTCAGGTCATGTCGAGAAGCAGTAGTGTGCAAGTTGACCATCCGAGTCGGAGAGGAATGCAAGAAAGTCAGCAATGGCGTCCCTAAGAGCAGCCGTGTCGCTCATCCTTCAGCCAGTCCACTGACAAGGATGTATCGCTCCTCTTCGGCCTTCTCTGCATGGTCATAGGGATGTCCATCAGTCTGTGCCGCCTTCACACGTCATGTTCACGCATCGCCCACCTCGCTTGCTGAATCCGCTCGAGCGGGCAGTGTGGCCTGCCTCGGAGGTCTTGCCGTCGTCGGCGCTGTGGACACGAGTGTAGAGCATCATGAGCTGGTGCTCTGGCCGTGCTGTAGATGGAATGTCGCCCACCGCTGCATGGCAGAGGCTGCGAATCCCCGCTGCTGGGCGAGGACAGCTGGACGGGCGGCGGCAGCGATGGCGCGGCGCGAGGCGGCAGCGAGGGTCATGGACATGGCGTGTAGGCGTGTGCGAGCGTGCAGCTTGCTTGCTTGCTTGGTGTTGCGTGTTGGACCGCTTCCAAGCTGCTTCAGGCGCTCTCCAAGGTCCGCTTCTTTCTCCCTCTCACCACCCAAACGCTACGCACCAACACCCGGACACAGCGACGCTCTCGCCCAGTCTCGCTCGTCCACATCGACATGCTCGCCCAGCGCATCGCCCTCCGCGTCGGCGTGAGTGTCCCGTCTCTACGTCGCTGTGCCGCCCGCCCGCCCGTGCTGATTGGTGGCATGACCCCCCTGCAACAGCGAGCCGCCGCTGCCTCGTCCGCCAGGCCATTCGCATCCTCCTCGAGGGCCAGCAAGGGTGCGTGCATGCTGCAGTACGGCTTTGCTCGCCGCTTCCCGCTGACTTGCGGTGTTCTTCGTGCTTTTTTCGCTGTGAACCCCCCCCCCCCCCCATGATCGCCTGCAAACGACGACAATCTGCCTGCTCCCACACAGACTTTGTCCAGGACCTCTACCTGCGCGAAGTAAAGTCGTACAAGCCACAGGAGGTGGTGCGTGGTAGTCCTCTAGCTCCCGCTATCGTATTTGTATGCCGAGATTGACATGCTGGCCTTTCTTTCCTCGCTTGAACCGCGGAAATTCGGGACATCCGTACTCTACGTCCAATTGATACACGCTGCACTCGTCTATGCAGTCTGCAAATGCACACGTCGGACAGGTCAAGGAGTTCCACAGCCCCTCGGCTCCCCAGGCTCCCGTAGTGCCCACCGGCGCTGACCTCGCCAAAGAGCTAGAGGCATACGATCGCGAGGTGGGTGGCAGGCATTCCCAAGGCACTGACAGATAATACGATATGGTATACTGATTAACATCTACCGTTCTTTGGCATACGCACCACACAGGAAGTCGGCGCAGACCCCAGCAGCACATCGGCCGCATCCACCGAAGCTTCCGACAGCGCCCCAGGCCAGACAGCAGACGAGTTCCTCGAGCACGTCATGAAGGAGGCCCGCCATCAGCCAAAGCCAGACTCGGGTCACCACTAGATGTTTTGAAATGATCCTCTTCGAAAAGCCGTCTGGCCGTGGCGGCACGATCCCTTGAGCATCTTCCCGCTCAACTCCGATGATGGCTCCGTGTGCATGATTGGCACGAGCCTCGTGTAGACGGGTGTTTACGATAGCAATGTCATCGAAAGACTCCCGCACTTCCGCTTTGACAATTGCTATGTTTCTTGGCCTTCTGCCTGCCACTGCGACCAGGCATGGTCCTGACCATGCATTTCCATCTTTCCCCGACTACTGACGCAGATGAGCAGCAATGCAACTAATACTAGTCTGTCCTACTATAAGTTTCTCATATGGCCTACTCATATTCGTATACAACACCGTCATCACTCACAAACATCTCTGATAACTACAGTCTTCGCCAGCCAATCTCGCACAGAAATGCACTCACTTTCGCAATTACATGTCCCTTCGCCAGCGTGAACAAGGTGCGTTTCTCAACACCGATGGCTGCGCTAGAGACGTAGTGCTGGCTTTGAGACTGAGCATTGTCATTGCTCTTCTTCAAGTCTTGTCGTCTGCATTGTCCCACGGGCAATGCTATAAACCACCTTGTGCGTCACTCTTCTATACTCATCAGGTATTTTTGGAGGAGGATGCGACTGGAACCGGCCGCATGTAGCCTTCGGTATTCTTAAAGGCGGCATTCTTGCCGAAAGTCTCGTTGGAAGTGACGTGGCTCTGGAGCCATTCTTCTACCTCAGAGGCAGGCTTACGATTGAGCAAGTTCGAGAGGATCGTACTGAACTAGTAGAAGCCGACAATTTGTATTCTAGGATATTGAAGTCAAAAAGCTGACCTAGTAGCACGCCGCAGTGCTAGAGCTCACGAATCATCGCCAAGGCCCACCAGAAAGCCTCATCTACGAGTGCCGGGTCGTTGGATTGGCATGCCCTGACGAAGTCGACAAAAGACTTGCCAAACGACTCCTCCACTCCTGAGGCGATGGCCACGATGTCGTTGACCACATCGTCGGCGATGGCGGTGGTCAACTTGAATCCATCCGGTTTTTCTGGGCAGTGTCTGAGGATGATGTAGTCGACTTAGCTGATGGCACCCATATCTACAGTTTCATTCGCGAATACACTCACTCATTGACGATCTGAATAGCCGTCTGGTCGGGGACATAGCAAACCGTGTCGCTGCGCTTGTCCTGGATCCATTTGCCCTTGTTGGACCTGGATCCTCGGTAGAATACGGGGGCTGTACTGACAGTATCATTTCAGTATCAGCATCGTTGTCACAAAGAAGCCGCGACAGTGAGCTTCGCTTCAAGCACACTCACAGAACGTGTGGTAGCAGAGGTCTGCCAGGTGACCTGTCTTACTTCTGAGCCTGTACCTACGGTGAGAGCGTATAGTAGGTGGTAGGAGATAATTAAGGCCATGTTGTGTTCGGCTATGAATTGTTTTATAGTGGCCTTGAGCGCCTTGTCCTTGACAACGTCACTGCCTGGAACGTAGGCGAAGGGAGTGACGTTTTTCTCGGTGTTGGAAGGCATGGTGAGAAGTTCTCAGTGCAATCTGGAGAGCACGAGTGGCTGACATCCCGCGCGGCGCTGCCTTGTCCCGTCGATCCGCTGCGGTTTGAGTTCAGCCAGACCGTCATACAACGTATCATGATGTCCCTCTTGATGAACCGTTCCTCAGCTCGCAGAGGTACCTCGAAGCGTCTTACGGCCGCGGCAGAGAAGAATACCTCCCAATGTATCCCACAATGGGAGTGCGCCTATTGTAAAAAAAGTCGCGGTCGACAAGGTGAAGGAGGAAACGACCAGCGGCGCAGTAGTACGACAGTCAGAGTACAAGGGCATTTGAACCTTGCCAGGTTGAATCTTGTATCTTGGCATTATGGATTAGCTTAGTGATGAGAAAGAAACAGAAGCAAGAAGCAGTCGAGCTCTTCAAGCCATTTTTATACCCAACCATCGCAATCTTCCAAATGTTGCAAGTCTTCCACGATTGCCCACTTTACTAAGCAAGTCTTCCAATGAAGCTCGAGGCGGAAGAGTGAAGCGTCTAGCGTGGAAGCAATAAAGTCAATGAAGCGGAAGGAAAGACCGTCAGACGTCGTCGGGATCAGCGGATTGCTCAGCGTGTTCAGCAATAGAACAAGCGAGCGATGGAAGGATATATCAGCAGTCTGTCCGCGTCTAGCAAAGAGTGTCTGTATTGCTGTCTCTGTTGCCAGCGAGGCGCCATTGCCCTGGATGAAGTACTGACCAGGAGCGGCTCTAGTCTAAGAAGAAAGGAACGATGCCCATGATGCCCAGTGTGCATCGCCTGCCGACAGAAGTGAAGTTGTGAAGTGAAGTTGCATGCCGAGCTTGCCATAGAAGTCATTGGCGTAGGTGGCGCTTTTCAGAGCTTTGTATGCCGGTCTTTATTGGGCATTGCTAGGCTTTCACTTGTCGAAGATGCTTCTCTAATCTTTAAGAAAGAGCTCCTTGAGGATTGCCATTGTGTCTTCTGGCTTCGTAACGGCATGTCCGATGGTGCGCGGGTCATTGTAAATTTCATAGTCGTTGCCGCCCTCGTAGGTTTTGTCGCCGAAGAAGTGAATCTCCTTGAAGCCCTCCTTCTCGACGTGCTGCAGACGCAGATGAGGACACAAATCATGCGTTAGCGTATGCGGTTATCAACGGACTCAAAATTCCCCCAGACGGTCGCTAAAGATTTTCGGAGAAGCTGGAATGACCAGCCTGGAAAGCATACAAAGCGAAGAAAGCCGCACCTGAAGGGCGTAGGTTTTGTCCCAGCCACTGGGAAACACGTCAAAAGAGATCTGTCCACCGATAGAATAGGTTAGGCCAAAGTCTGAGAACTTTTCCTTGAGCATCGCCACCATATCGCGGCGGATGTTGTGGATCTTGTCGTAAGCTTCAAATTCGTTACGCTCTTGGATGCTATTCAGTCATAGCATGTGTGGGTAAAAGCGTTCGTGCAGATTTCAAGTCAGCGGCGCTGAAATATTGGGATGCAGGCATGAATCATGCAGAGACCTACGTAGCGTTACGGCCGACGGGCGAGACGTTGATCATACCGTTGCGGAACTCGATAAAGGTACCTCTGAAATAATACGCGTATGCAACGGGAAGAAGATGCGAAAAGCAAAGCATGTGTAAGATCAGCGACGCGTTCTTTTCGCCACCAAACATGAGATGCAAGAAACACAAGTACGCACCGCTTGACAGGGATATCAAGGTCTGCGATGTAGTGCAAGATAACCTTGACCATCTGCTTGTACTTGTCCTCACCAATCCACTTGATGAAAGATTGCGAAGCGAGTTCTTTACCAAGTTTGTAGGCAGTGAGGCCGTTTTCTGCAAAATTGTAGTCGAGGATGGAGACGTCGCCTAGCTGCTCGACTTGCTTGACGAGATCGGAACCGCCAACGAAGCCAGTTACTACTCGCTTGCGGAGCTCTTTGAGAACTTCGAGCATTTCAGGGGAGATGGTCTGGAGAAATTGTCGGCAATGACGAACGTGAACGGAGATGGAGATGGGAATGCAGCGAAGGGGAAATGAATGTAGATGTCAGCATGTTGCTGTCCCTGCGCTTCCCCAAATTGCTGCGGCGTCTTAGGCGCTATGCACGCCCAACTCGCTGTCCACGTGTCTGCTGTGCTCTGAAATCTGCACTCACCCGTCGCGCGGGAGTGAGGGTGCCATCGACTGTCAAGAGCAGCGCGTCAGCATCTCTATCACTGATGCAGCCTGTCCAGGCTGTGCAGGCGTCTACGAGCTGCAGGTCCTTGCGCTCCTGCAGTTCCTGCCACAGGAACGCGCGCAGTGTTCCTGTCCTGGCCTGGCAGCATGACAGCGCGACGACTCACCGTCAAACAGGACGAGGACGTCACCGCGAGGGCGCTGTTCGAAAGGTGTGACGGCTGCCATTGTGTCGCTGCTTTCCAAAGAGTGACTGAGGGTCCGAGTCGAGTGTCGAGCAGAGCAGAGTCGCGCCAGGGCAAATGCAAATGCAGCCTGTACGCGTCTCGATCGCCGTCAATAGAGAGCAACAAGGCGACGAGGCAAGCAGAAGTACTACTAGTCGCATCTCACAATGGTGCGGTCGTCGGCAAAGAGTTCATAGTCATTCCCACCAGGCAAAGTCGAATCTCCAAAAAAGTGAATCTTTTTGAACCCTTCGTGTCCGCGGATGCTCTACTGTACATGGAATGCCTCAATGCCAAAGTGCCGAAGCTCGCTCGCCCAGGTTCCTGCCGCGAGCTAGGTTCTGTACTTCTCTATCAGGGAGCACTGCTGCAAGATGAGCTGATGAGCGTCCTCCTCACAGCGGACTGATGCTGCTGATCGCTGCAGACGCCTCCGAGAAGAGCGGGATTAGCTCCCCTGTCAAGACCGCCTGCTTGTATCCTTGGATCCGACGCGTAATGGGCCAGCTGCGTGCAGAGAGATGGTTAGAAAGAGGCTCTGCTTCTCAAGCCAGTTATAAGCTCACACAGTAAGTACAAATGGCCTGAGAAAGGGATGGACAATGCTCATCAGTCTCTCTGCACCTGCCCTATACCAAAGGAATTGTCCTCACTTGGCCTTGCCCGAAGCCGTCACCAATCGAACAGTCACGGACACTCCTTTTGCCGTGCCACTCCCTCCCTCTGCAACAGAATGCATTCTCTCCATCTCCGCGTTCCTCCTTTCCGCCTGAAGCTGCTGCAGATACGCTTCAAAGCTCGCCCGTTCCGAGTCGGCTACCAATGTAGCCAGCTGTCGGCCATACGGCGAGTTTAGCGAGCCATACATGCTGCCTGGCGTTAGGCCTAGCCAGACGAGAATATTGGCTGACAGGCGAACGCAGCGGAAGTCGGTGCTGAGGACGATGTGGCCTGTTTTGGACGTCTCGCGAGACGCGGATGGAGAGGGTAGAGGGAGCAAACCGAGGCCTTTGCTGCCTAGTCCAGCTGAAAGACGCGCGCAATCAGTCAACTGACTGAACGCAAAGACTGCGCGACGGACGAATACTCACTAGAGCCCCAGCTCAATATCCCACCAGGCGGAAGTGGATTCGCCAGGCTGCGCGGCATCGTGCCTTCTAGCGTCCTCCTAGGTCGGCTCGAAGATAGACTGGCGACATCGAGAGGAGGCAATGGCGGCAGGAGAGAGCTACCACCACCAGGAGAGCCAGAAAAGCCGCGTCTATGCGAAGAGAGCAGCGGTGTGTTCTGCTTATGTCCACCGGTAGCCATGGGATGTGCAGACAAATCCATCGACTCGGCATATGGTCGTGGACCAAGTTTTGCGCTAGGCAATCTCGACTCGCCGAGTCTGGGAAGCTGCATTCCGCCCCGGTCCAGACTTGGAAACGTGCCAGTCAGCGGTGTGGGGTACGCAGACTCCGGTGCGTACGATAAAGCGGTCTTATTGAGTGGAGGCAAGGGAGCGAGGTGGCCTCTGCCCGCCGAATAGCCGTTGCCAAGAGGGAGAAGGCGAGACGAGAAGACATCGTGTCCATCGTTGTCAAGCGAGCCGCGCAAAGATGCTGTGCTGCTAGTGTGCCGGAGGGAGCGACTCATGCCCATGCCTTCGGCAGAGGAGGGAAAGCCAGCCATTGGCAGGTCGAAAGGCGAAGGGGGAGTGAAGCCAGACATGGGCTCGTCATAGCCTGCTAGCATAGGAGTCGAGGAACCACGCATGTCCGTGCTGCTTGACAGGCGGCGCACTCGCTGCATTGGCCCAGGTGAGGGCCCGCGGAACGAGGCGCCATAGGAAGGCTGTCTGAAGTCGAGGGAGAGGATGTCGGGACCCGCGACCTGAGCGAGCGAGGGCAGACGGAGATCTCCTCGACGAGCCATTTTAAGGGGCTGTGGCTACAAAACGCGTGTCGAGTGAGCGTGAAGGAGTGCAAGAAGAGAAGGCCGAGGAAGAGGCGATGAACCTAATAAGCGACCGACGCTATTGATTCCTCTCTATGTCCGAACTGGGCGCTGCCTTCGAGGGATCTGACAGGTACAAGGCATGAACCGTCAGTCAATCATCACGGGACCACCTTTTACCAACGAGCAAAGCATGCGGCGACACACTCCTTACCGAAATGGAGTTTGCCCACTGGCAATTCAGAAGATTGGTAGTGACGAGGTTGACAGGTCCTGTCCGATCACTGCTCGAAGTCGTGTGAAGGTTTCTGCGGATGGAGATGGCAAAGTGGGCAGAGAGCGACAGTGTGAGCAAAGAGAAGGGAAAGTCAATGCGAAGCAACGAGCCCTTTTTATACCCCTCCCGTGAGCGCAGATCGCAGAGCATGGTCGACAAGAGTCGTTGTCTAGCCGCAGGAGAAGGTCAACGGTGGCGCCTCGTTTGCGAAGCTCTGCGAGGACGGGCGGATGCTGGACCGGCTTTCTTGATCGCTCAGCATGCCCTGTGGCAATTCGCCCTTGCATCGAGCGAACGAGGCGTGTACCTGAGCGATGCAGGCGCAAAGCGCATAGGCTTTACAAGCATATGCGTGACTTAGTCTTCTTGAAGATGCTTCTACCGGTTCTGGCCTTGCTTTGTTTGGGCGCGAGATAGACCCCGAAGATTGACGCCTCGCCGTTATGGAGCTGACCGTTGCACAAAGGCGGCACGCCTACTGTCCGGCACATCGTCGTCTGATATGCTGCAACGATCCCTGCTGATATCGGAGTGGGTTTGGAGCTATCAGATTTGCCCCGCGTGTCAGCCTGGGCTTTGTGAGAGGCGTGCAGCCATTCAACGGTCTTCGTTGCATCAGCATGCGCAGTCCCAACCATTGCAGCGAGCCGGTACAAGATCACAGCCGTTACGCTTATAGCATGTGCGTTGCTATTGACGGACCGCGCTCCTGCATTAACAAAGGCAAAACGTCAATCGAGACGTTTATGATACGCTGGCTTCTGCCAACGAGACGATCGTGCTCACGTTGTAGTCTTGTTTGGTCATCCACTCTCCACCTTGTGTGTCCAAGAAGCCAAGCTGTGCGAAGTTCGCAAGGCCGAAGAGTCAGTTTCGCCCCCTCTTTTCTGACAATAAGTTTATTCTCACCTTTGCATATATCGAAGCGCCGAGGAAAGAAGTCATGTCCGGCCGCTCTCTGAATTCGGAAAAGTAGTCTGGTGTCTTGGCGTGTTTCGCTCGACGCGAATACTGGATGGCTGCGTTCTCGGCCGGCGCTGGCAGGTCTGCCGCGTATCTGTGCAAGTGAGCGACCAACGCGCTTGCAACGCCTGCAGTACAGACGCATCTTGAGTGAGTGCAGAATCGCAAGAAGTCTGAAGCTTGACGCACCTTTTACCCGCGCTAGACCTCCAGTGAAGACGACGCTCTCCCACACCACGCCGCGGACATCGACCTCTAGCAGAGTAGATACTGCAGCAGCTATGGTTTCTGGCAGACTAGGCGACCCTGCCTTTGCTGCGCTTGTCGAGTGCGCAAAGCGCGTGCATTTTGACAAGACTGATGGGTCTAGTAAAGGTTCTGCATAGCGATGTCGCTCCGGCCCAACTGTGACCGCTGGCAGAGATGCGGAGAATGGATTCTGAATCTCGAGCTTGTCGCCATCTAGCACCGAGACTTGCGCTGCTTGTCCAGACAGCATCTTGCCCACTTTGCCAGACGCGAGTGCTTTCGCAACATCCGTGATGCCTTCTTCTTCCTCCTCCTCGTCCCCGGCGGCTTCTTCGCCATCTATCGCTCGTCCACCTTGCACGTTCAGCGCTGCGTTTTGCGCTGACTTGTCCGTCGGATGTCGAATGTATTCGCCGTCTTTGAGTATATTGACCACTTGCAGGACCGCATTGTACAGTTCGCGACCTTCCACCGGTGATGATGCTTGGCCGCTTTCAGCCGGCGGCGTAAGCACAGACGGCAAGTCTGCGTTGTGTTCAAGCAACAGATTGACGAGGTAGTCATCGCAATCTTGCTCGCCGATACTACATCGCAGCATGCTCGCGGGATGCAGCTGAGACTCGTAGATGACTGCGATATCCGTAGACTGCAGCCCAACATCCGCAACGACGCCGCTCATGGAGGCGCAAGAGTAGAGCTGAGCGATAGCGCGTTCGACGATCATGAGGTTGACGATGCCAAGTTCTTCGAAGAACACGCGTGCTAGCTCTTCGTGCGCTGATGGTGGAAGATACGAAGGAATGGCGAGCAAGACCATGTGATTGACGGGCTTTGAAGGAAGTGCGAGACCGGTGAAGAGGATGTGACGGCTGTAGAAGTCAAAGAGCTTGCATTAGCAGTCATGTGGAGCACTTGAGGTCTGGCTGTCCGGCTGTCTCTCACAATATGGCTTCCAGAGCTGGCCAGTCCTGCACGCTGTCGATGTTCAAAGAGCCCGCGTTCCCTGCTGCAGCGCCATTCTCTCCATCAACTGCCATATCTGCAGTTCCATTTGCGGCTGCCGCACTTGTACTCGCTCCCTCGCCAGTGAGCTGCAGCGGCCAGACGACCCGCAGCTCCTCGCCTGACCGCTCTGCCTCGTCGAGCGCCTGTCCGACGAGGTAGTCATTCGCTCGCCGCGTCGACCCGCTCGCTGTTCCCGGTGATTGCCTGTACGCTGCTCGTGCTGCCAGCTCCTGTTGAATACAGTCATCAGCGGCCTGTCTCTTATGTCTCTCTACTATGGCTGCACGCACCACAGACGGCCGCGGAATCACCTCGCCCATGCCCACGCCAGCACGGACGAGGTGCGGCTGCCAGTCGAGCATCACGAGGAAGTCTTCGCGCATCTTGGAATGACGCGCGCAGATTTGGGCGAGTTGGTGAAATCACATGTCACGAGAACCCGGCGAGAAGCAAGCCTAGCTGGAACTTTGGCTACCAAGGATGGTACCATTCTTTGGGAATGTCTGCAAGAGGATCATTACGTGCTTTCATGTACATTGACAACACCGTTGTACTAGGCATCAAGCTGCATATAGTTCCCATTGGCAACCGCCTTGTCCTTGTCTGCCTTTGCAGCCGCCAGCGTCCCATCGACGATAGACTCCCACATTCTGTCATTGAAAGCCACAGCCTGCGCCAGCTGTTCACGCAGTCGGGTGTTCTCTTCCTGCAAGTTCTGTGTCCCAGGCAAGGCGGGTCCACCTGCCGTTGCTTTGCCTCGTTGTTGATGCCGTCCAGCATTTCGATGGCTTCTCGGCAGTACTAATTCGTCAATTGCAAAAGCAGATGGCGCGCCTCGAGTATCTACGTTGCCTGTGAGGCGCATGTCCACCACTCGCTCGTCTGCTTCTTTGCTTCTCGTGAGCATCAAAGTCCGGCTGAATTGCGGCGCGACTGGCCGAGGCAAAATCTCTGCTTCGTTGCCTCTATTGCCCGACGCGTGCGATGCTCCAGTCCGGCTGACGAGGTCGAGTGGCCGCAGCATAGACTGCAGGAAAGTGACGGGCGAAACGAGTGACGAGAGCGAGCTTGTTTGCGAGGGCACTATTGTGCGTATCGTTTGCATCGATGGCAATGCGAGGACATGGATCTTGCCGCTTTGCGTGCCAACGAGGAGGTGTGAGCTCAGGTGGGAGAGGTGGACAGAGGAGATATAGTCGCTGGTAACGGAGAACGAATAGCCAAGCGCAGAAGCGCTGCTTTCCGCTACTGCTTCGAGATCGCCACGGCCACCTCCGCCAAGCGCTTTCCAGCTTTGATGGGGTGCATTCAGTTCCTCGATGTTTGACTGCTGCCTCCTTTGCTGATGTTGCTCCCCTTCCTCATCATCGTCTAGCTTATCCATGTTCTCATTCTCGCGCACTTGACGATACAGATCCACCTTCACAACCTTGCCAGATGGCTCCTTTTGCGCAATAGTAGGCAGATACGCCAACGTAGCATAGAAGCTGCGCTCCAGCTTGTCCCATACAGCTCCAGTTACGCGGGCAGTTCCAAGAGCATTGAAATTGAACGTGGAGAGCAGACTAGAGGTGCGCAGAGACAGGTCCCAGATCTTGCATGTCCCGTCGAGAGAGGATGTAAGCAGCTTGATCCGAGGGAAAGAGCCGAAGGAGACGTCTATGCTTGTTAAAGCGAGGGTGTGGTCGGTCAAGGATGTGAAGGGCGGTATCGGTGTCATTGTATTTGCGGCTGAAGTCAGGATGCTATCCCAAGAGAAGGTCAGTATGTTCGCGCATGCACGTCTGTGAGAAGCCGCACTCACATCGCTATCGACCAGACATGGCATGCGGCATCGTCGCCTCCACTAATGAGAGCAGCTTCGTCGTCAGTCCATGCGAGGCATGTGACAGCTCGGTAGTGTGCATCGAAGCTACCGAGCAGTGCGCCTGTCGCGATCTGGGAAGCAGAAAAGTATTCGTTTCGTTCAGAAGTACACATTCCTTCCAGAGAAGTCATCTTGCTCACCTCCCAGATGAATATCCGACCATCCTGCGCGCCACAGGCAAGATAGGTTCCTCTGCTCGAGAGTGCCATGCAGCATGGCTTGACAGGGAGGATGAGCCGATGGAGGGGGGATTCCTGGTATGAAGCATCAGCACATCAAGCACTATGGCACCAGATATGCAACCGCATGCCCACCTTTTGAAAGCTCCAGACGTTGATTGCAGCTTTGCCCTCGACGACGCTCGCCACGATGCCACCTGCAGCGCTGGCCGTCTCGACCACACCCGCGGTCTTCTTGAACAGGCCAGCGTCTTTGTCGTCCACTGCGCGTCCTTTGCCTTTTGCACCGCCAGCGCGGCCGTACGTCGAGCTGCTCGAGGACGCCTGTGGCTCATTGCTGCCGCCTGAAAAGTCGGACCCGCCAGAGACGCCCTTGAACGAGGTGAGCAGCGAGCCTGCTCGCAGGTCGTGCAGCGAGGTCAGGGCGGGTGACACGGACAGCACAAGCTCCTGGAGCGCCATGCTTGATGGTCCTTGTTGGTCCTGCAGCGAGACGTGAAGCAAGCAGGCTCATGGCAAAATGGCGGCAAAGAGCACGTGATCTCAGCATGTAGCTTTCTAGCTGCCGTCCAGCTCCATTCGCGCTGTAGTCTGCAACAACTGTGCTCGTCTAGACTGTATACACGTAGTCTACTTGTCGCCCCGCAGCGCAGCCGGCTCCATGAGCCTCCAAGACCCTTCATTCTTCCTCGCCTTGAGGCCTCCCAAACCCAAGCTCTCGCGGACGATGAGCCACAAGCCAGTGACGGTCATCATGTCCTTCATCTCCTCTATGCCGATGGTCAGAGTTCCTTTATTGCCTATGTTCACCGGCGTCAGCGAGTGCGGGATCGCAAGGTGCGCGACAAGTTTCGGATGGTGCGGCGCAGGAGTGACGGTGCCTAGCAAGACGCGCTGATGGACTGGCGGGAGGCTGGTGTCTTCGACAGACTGTCTGCGTATGACTAGCTCGCATCTGTATTGTCTATCTCGTCAGCACAAACCCTCTACATGCTGTATTTTCGGGGAGTGTACCCACATCCACGGCGTTTCCGAATCCTCCGGCTCACTATCGTTCCCGTCATCTTCCTCGCCGCCATGTCCCGCATCACTAACACTCGGCGCCCTTCCCAAGCTAGGGACCGGACTCTGGCTGCGCTCATACATCGATCGCCGCAGGGCATCTTGCGGTGTCGAAGGCGGGCGCATGAGCCGATTCGGCGAGAGCATGCGTGCGGCGAGCCCATCTTCCAGATTGTTTGCGGGTGATCCATGAAGATGGGTTTGAGACGTTGCAATACCGCTACTGCTCGTCTCTATCATGCTGGTCGGTCGTGGTCGGTCAAACGACCGTCCAGCGCGAGGTGGGGTTCCATCATTGTGAAGAGCCGAAGCATTCGCACGTCTGCTCAGGCTGGAAGACAGCATCGGCCGTGCGTCTTCTTCAAAATGCACCGAGCTGCGTCTAGAATCTGTCCCACCAGTCGCCTGGCTCCGTACCGTCCGACGTGAGTCTCCTTTCCTCCGCCTCTTTTTGCGCCATTCCAGCGTGATTTCACACAAGTCCGTCGACTCTGCTAGGTCTTTGCGGGTGAAGCTACGCACGAGCCAGACGTATCCTGGCGCATGTTTTGTAGGCTGCGGCGCTATCGCCTCTAAGCTGTTCTTGGCGAACCCGAATGTCTGGTTGCTTTCGCTCTTGTCGCGGAATAGAGGCACTATTGGCACACCAGCAACGGTAGTAATCTCAGAGGCAGCTGAACGCAGCAACGATGGTCGCTTGTTAGACGAGGATGTCGATGCTGTCAACGATGGCTCGCTCGGTGATGACTGTGGTTGCGAGGAGGGCGAGCCGGAAGAGGAAGAAAAGGCAGATTTGAAGCTGAAGCGCTTGAACTTGTTCATGAGGTTGGATGGCTTGAAGTCTTGTGCGAAGCTCGAAGATGAGGAAGAACGAGCGCGCTCTGCGATTTTGCGAGCTTCTTCACGTCTCTGTGCAAGAGTTGGTATGTCTCGATGCTGGCCGTAGAGAATAGGCTTTCGATAGTCTTGACGCATCAGCGTAGCTCCGGATAAGCATCAAAGGAGCCTTTGTATGACTCACGTCCATCATCGCAAAGTCCAGCACCTCCACGCCACGCTTGTGTATCCTAGCCACGCGCTCGTCTGTGCCTGCGTCCGTGACAACCGAGTGATGCAGCGCATGAAATTCCAGATTATAGAGCGGATAGATCCTCCGCGCACTTCCTGAAGCAATGCTAGACATCGAGCCCGCAGACGACCTATTCGAGCGTGTCGAGCGCAGACTCGCAGAGCGCGACAGGGTGTCTCCGCTGAATGGAAGCGTGAGTGCCCGGTCATCTTCATCGCCTGATTGCGCAGGCGTGCTGCTCGTGCTTGCTGCAGTTGGAGGTTCTTCCGTGGGCGAGTCCACAGAAGTGGTAGTGAGGATGGGTGTAGCGATTGAGGAACGCCGTCCGTCGGACTGCTGCTGTCCATCGACAGAGGCTTCCGCCACTGCATTGAAAGAGGACGCGATGGTATTGCTGCGCGCGAGTTCTTCGGTGCTATGCGACTGTGGTGGTGCGAGTGCTTGTACCTGCAGATCTAACGGATGCCGTGTCTGCATTGGAGTAATAGGTAAGCTGTTTGTAGACTTGGGCCAGGCGGTCCATATACACCGCACCTTTGTTGGGACAGCGCGGACGACGAGTAGGCGTCTGTAAGATCGAAAAAGGTGTCAGTGAATACCACAAAGACGTCATGAAAGGTCATTTGTCGCAATCTTGCAAATCCAGTTGCTGGCTAATCTGCACGTGTTCAATGGTGAGCACCCACAACTCACTCGAAGCGATGTGCATGCGGTCGCATCTGCGATGGCTGAGCGTGTCCGTTGTCCTGCCAGTGCGGTCTATTGCTGCCTGTACCCAGCTTGGAGGGCGTGCCGCCGTTCCTGCTGTCGTATGCGCTGTCGAAGGAGATCCGCGACATGCGCCTGCCCTGTTCGAGCGAAGGCGACGGGCACGGCGAGGGCATGGGCGATGCGAGGCGAGGGACAGCCTCATCTGCCTGCTGGTGTGTCTGCATGTGCGCGGTGCTCGTGTCGCCTTGAGCTCATCCGTCTTCTGTATGCTGATGAATTTCCAGCGAGTCCCTCGTGCTCCAGTGTGGACGTGTTTGGTGAGGGAGCAGACCAGCGAGCGTGTCTTCTGTTTGATGGCGATGCTACCGTGTCATTGACGATGCAAAAGCGTGTGCAAGCTCAATGCAAGGTTGTCCTAAGTCAGGTCAGCATTGACAGTGCCGAAGCTACGCGTAAACGGGTTTGACTTGCCACCATCCCGACTATAATCACACAAAGGGCAAAAGCTAAATGTATGTACAAATCTCAGAGCCTGAGGGGAGAGCAGTCACGGAGCCTGCGTCGACTGGGTGCTCGTCTGCTAATGCCACGCTGTGACGCGCAGCTGGAGCTTGCCGCCTGCGAAAAAAAAAGAGCAAGCGTGGCAGCGGTTTGGGCACGCCGAGATGGCAGGCCACCGAAGGATAGCTTAGCGGGCACTGAAGGCGAAAAGCGACGGCTATGAGGCTGATATACTATGCTTAGCTTCAAGAGGCATTGAAGCGATAGAGGCCATAGCTTTCGTTCTCGACGCCGCGAATGTTCCTGCGTAACATGTGAAACAGCGTCAGCAAAGCTAGAAGCCCAATCTTTGAACAGAATACCGATTCTCACCAATCTGTCAATTTCTCTTGTTCTTCGCCTGTAGCTGTTTTTGCGCGGCACAAGACAGCCAAATGCTTATCTTTCCACTGCTCCCGCATGGATATTTGAGCGCTAAAAAGAGTCCAACTCCAGACTTTCACTCCTTGTTCCTTGTTCTCCTGCTCTAGTTGCGTGTCTTGCCATTCTTCCTTGAGAGACGCTTCGACGAGATCTTCTTGTGATGTCTTGCCTTGCTCGTCGATGAGGACGCAGACTTGCACTGTGGCAATGGGATCGCCTTTGCCGTCTAGTGCGTAGCCTTGCACTTGCAGGCTATTGTCACTCTGCTTCTTGACTTTGGTGACGCTGCTCTGGAGGCCAGTTTCTTGCAGAGGCGGGACCTGAATACAATTCCGCCAATGTTAGCCCTTCACGAAAAGGGACGATCAAGTCTTTGGAGACAAGCAACCCTTTACCTTGTCAAGCCATTCCTGCTTCTCATCAGACCCAACATCAGGGGGCAATTTCTTGTAATCTCCCGTCATGTAGAAATTCGTCGACGGCTCAGATTTGACGCGTAGCGTGTGTAGCCATTTTACAGACCGCGCGCCTACGAATCCAGGTACTACGACTCGGAGTGGACCACCATGCTCATCGTTTAAAGGTTCCCCATTCATTGTATCTGCGAGCATGACAGAGCGGGATTCGTCCCTGTGGCGCATAATTAGACGTTGAAAGTCCATCAGCTGGCTGTGATGGATTCAGACAGGAAGAACCGAGTATGCCTCTTGCGTACATTGCATCGGACAAGGGAATGGAAGCTTCATAGTTGTCCGCTTGCTCGCAGCTCTGCTGGCTGAAAAAGTGCACGTGCGCATTGACGAGCTGTGTCGAAGTCAAGTCTTGCGGGACGCCTAGCGCAATGAGGACTTTTCTGAGCGGCATGCCCTGCAAGCAAGCCAATAAAGATATTAGTACGACTACATCCTGGCGGCTAAGCAGTGTGATGATGGCAGGCAGCTCTGGCTCTTTTGTCTAACCCGATGATTGACATAGAGCGAGCGCCGTTCACTTACCGCCCATTTCGCATTCAGCACCGAGCCAGCGCTCCACAATATTCCTTCAACCTCTTCGCGTTCATTAAGTTCATCTCTTCTGTTTCCCGCACATTGCAGTGCAGCAGCTACGTCTGTTTTCCCACCACACGTCTTGCGTAGCTCATCGAGCGTGACGTCCTTTACGCCGCTCAGCTCGGTATCAGCGTTCAAAGAAGACTCGAGAGCTTCTTGAATGTCGATATGTAAGACGTATGAGCTGCGGTCGACGTGTAGGATCTCGCCGTGGTTGCGCATGTAGGCTTTCGACGCTGGTGTCGTCCATTGATCTGCGAGTTGCTCCTTCTCGGGCTCGGCGTTGATGGGGTCTTGCGTGTGCACGACATAGTCGCGCTCGTCTTTGGATTTGCCTAGGTGTGCCATAGTCCTTGACCAATGACGACTGTCTCGACGTTCGTACAACAGTCAAGTCTGTCCGTCAGAACGAACAATTGTCTGCTTGTCGAAAGTGTGGCAATGCATGCCACCACCACAGGCGATCCTCTCAATTGTAACATTGATAAGTCAGATTCGAGCAGGCAAGATCATCAGAGACAAATTATCGCTAGAACCGAAAAATTTGCATCACAAGACAACTGAAGAGGCGCCAGGCGTGCCATCGAAAAGATGGGAAAAGAAATGAACAACGGGCGAGACAGGCTACTGAGAACAGCGCAAGCAGGAGCCAGGGAAGATTGGGTCTGGTAATAACGAGCTCCACTTCTCGTGAAGGTAGCTTCTCCTACTATCTCCTTAATGTCCTTGAGCTTGGCTGGGTCTTCATGAACTCTGATTCCGCGATTGCTCTCCCTCGTCACCACTATTCTTCAGGTTGCCCGGCGACCTTGAAGCGACTTATGCTACTGTTGACAAGATGTCGGAGTCACCCTGGTCGAGGATGGTCATGCAGCTGTGGACAATACAAAACACAGGTCAGCGTGCTGCTCATGAATGCTTGTGCGCGCTCCGTGTGTGCAAGCAGGCAGGTGGAGGGTGGCAGCAGCAGTGCGAGAGCTTTCAGGACCATCGGATCGGGAGAGGCGCTAGAGACGGGCAGAAGTTTGATCTTTGTTGCTGCCATAGCAGTATTGCCGTCTGCACGGGCGGTATGACCTTGATGTCCTGCCGGTGCCAGCTGACGGGGTTTGCCCTGTAGCTTGTAGAGCCAAGCAAGCTGATGGGCTCATAGCGAGCGGCTTCGGCTGCACCGAGACGAACGCGAGGCTGTTGTCGAAGTCCCGATATTCGCTGCAGCTGGCCCATGGCCAATGAGCGTGGCTGCCCGAGCTTGACAGCTGTGTTCACTGCCATCCAGTTGCGCGGGGGCATCGAAGGTACCACGTCAAGTCGCCGGCGGTCACAGACGCTTGCGCTGCGTACAATGCGCCACTGCTGTCGTATGCTAGCCTTGGGCTTGCCCGCAATTTGCCTTTTTCTCCAATCTATTGCTAATCCTTCGCCGCCGAGTTTGCCATCTTGGGACCTCGAAGGAATTCGTCCAACGTCCAAGGTGCCGCTGCCATCCAAATGCCCACTGTCTGCACACACGTGTGTTGAAATTTTTCTCACTTACCCAACACGGAACAGCTTTCCAGCTGCAGTTCCCAATGCGACATTGTTACCAGCGTAGAGGTGAACTGGCGTTTTGCTGAGCATGGCATAGTATTCGAGCTCAGAGCGGCGTAGGGGAGGGCAGTTGCCAGAGATGAGGACGAGTTTTGCTGCAATGCACAAGAAAGCAATGCATGTGAGCTGTACTGCTTCTTTCGTTCTAGAGTATTTGAGAACTCGACGCACCCCGGCCGGCCCGCATGCTCTTGAGAGTTGACTTGTAGCCGAGCTGGTATTTGCCCGACTTGATGGTCAGCGCGAGGCGCGCGTTGACTGGGAGCATGAAGGACCCTCAGCTGTGTGCTCTGTCTACATTGTATAGCGAACCCACCATTGTCCGCGGACTTCTTGACCTTCTTGGGGGGCCTGGATTGACAGCAGCAATGACAGCGAGTCAGCGGGACTGCGGGCGCCGTACAGCAAGTCACTGCAGGAGCAGCAGCACAGTCGCCTACTCACATGATGGAAAGTACGCCGTAGGGTGGTGCGCTTCAGCCAGTCCCTTGCGCTTGCTCGCTGTCCTTGCTGCTTCGCTGGCTGGGGAGGGATGATCGGGGTGAGATTGGTGGCAAATCAGCGAGGCTTCCCTGCGTGATCGACAAATTCCTTCCTTCGAGGAGAAGAGAGAGAAAAGGGAGAGAAAAGGAGAGAAAAGGGAAAAAATAGAGAATAGAAGGAGAGAGAAAGAGACAGAGAGAGCATGGAGTGGATGGACCATTCATTCAATTACACACGCTCATCCGGGTCATCAAAGTGCGCGAAAATCCTGAAAAGACTGCTAATTCTACAATGTCGTCTATTGGGCTCGGACTTACGCTCATTCCAACGTTACGCCTTGTTGCTTCCCGCAGCAGCAGCCTGTGCATTGAGCTCTGTCTCATTCGCCTTGTACCACTGTGGTGCACACGCATCCCAGTTTCAAGAGCGATCCAGTCAGCACATGCCCGCCCTCATTCTGTTGTGCGCGCACTCGCACCCACCTGAACACTCTGCCTGAGCCCTTCGTCGAGACTAATGACCGGCTCATACCCCAATACCCTGCGCGCCTTTTCGATATTGTAAAACCTCCTCGCGCCAGAATACTTGACCGCCGCAACAGGGAGCGCGGGTTCTCTGCCGAGACACCACGCAATGACATTCTCACAGCTAGCATAGACGAGTCCAATCTCCATTGGCATATTAAGCATCTTCGACTCGTGTCCTGCATATTCGTACCAAATCGCTCGTGCCCATGACCAGAATGAGACTGGCTCGCCGTTGGTGACAAAGAATGTTTGACCCGCAACGGAGATGCGGTTGTTTTCAATATCCAGAGGTGAGACTTGCTGAAGTGCAAAAAACTGGTCGAATCGATTCCGGCCGGCTGGAAGAGGCGGGTCGATTGGCCCAGCAGCACCGCTCCATGCAGATTCCATCTCCTTCCTTTCTTCCTCGGAAGCCCGAGAGTGCGGCGCTGTCATTGATGTAGGCAGCGTCCGCCGTGGCAGACTGCCGGTAATTGGACGGAGACGCTCGTTGAATACGCTGATGGGCACGCTCTCGCCCAGTCGCTCGAGCGCTAGCAGATGCGCATGCACGACATTGTCGACGTGCGTCCAGTCAAAGACATTCTGCCCTCCTCCAAGGGTGAATTTCGTCTTGCCATTCTTGTAGGCCTTGATGAAGCCGGGGATGCCATACCGGTCCCCTGGTCTGGAGCGTCCGAGAGACGTGATTTCGAAAGTAAGACGCGACCGCCGGGATGGTGGAGAACAAGATTTTATGGCATACTCTTAGCTACAATGTCTGCGACGTTCTGGAACGGCACGACTCACCCAAAGATACCAGCTGGCCGAATTGCGCAAGTCAGCATGCCATTCTTGCCGTTTGCGGCGAGGGCAATTTCTTCTGCGCGGGCCTGCGTTTCATCATACAGAAGCGTGGCTTGTGCATCAGCTGACCGATAAGGAATGTCTATGTAGGCGCACTTAGCTCACCTTGGTCTCATTGTATGGATCGAGTGCTGTCGGTGGCGGTGTGCATCGTTCGTCGATGTTGACAAGATCATTGCCATCGTACGGTATTCCCGCCGAAGAAGTATATACGAGGCGCTTGACGCCAAGTTTCGCACAAACGTCGACAATGTTCTGCGTCCCACGGACATTGACCTTCTCCGCTAGCTCCTTTGGAGACCCTATGAATGGGCTCGCAGTGTGGATGACGCCGACGAGGGAGGAGCCAGAAAGAAGTGGGTCGCTGAGCGCAGATGTCAAGCTTGCTTCGTCGGTAAGGTCGCATGCGGCAAACTGCCATTCGTTCTTCGAAGGGTAGTGCCGCTGCACCAGGTCCAGCGAGAGGACGGTCGCACCAGGGTACCTTTTGTGCAGCGCGAGCACGAGCGCGTGGCCCACGAACCCTTCACCGCCGATGACAGCGTATGCCTCGCTGGCCATGGTGCTTGTCTGCTTCGCTCGTCGTCGTGATCAGGCCACCTGTTGATTGTCTGTAGGCCGACGCGCGTCACAAGCACGGCGCAGGGCAAGCCGCGCGCGAGTCAGCAGCTCTGAACTGTGAGAGTGAAGCAGATCAGGACCGTGCTCTGGTGCGGACAGAGTCATGCGGGCAGGCCATCATCAAGGCCTCATGCCTGCACGTGATCGGCCCCAGCTATGGACATGATGTCGAGCAGGCGGCTCTCGCTGCCTCTCCTCTGACGCATTGTCCACAACACGGCCCACTCTCCGCTTGGATTGTATCGCATCCCACGACTGGCTGTCATCTGCGTCTGCACTGCTCCTCCGCGTCCTGGTCCTACGGTCACTGCTCTTCACCGCTGGCACTGACACAACAACTGACCTCAACCCTTGTTCAGACTGATTTTGCTGTTCTGCTGCATGGTAGCACCAGACAACGTCGCATTTCTGGAACTTTCCACCTCAAAATCTAGCGTTGGACACGATGACGATGGCAGTCTAGGCCTGCACTGACAGTCTGCCACTGCTACCAACAACACCGCATTGACATGCAAAACACAAGAACGGATGCGTTGCGAGCTCATGCCAGCGCAAATCGTCCGACGCAGAGACCTCCGCTGCGCTCGTCCTCCCACTTTTGCCGCTCTTGCTCCTCTCCTCTGCTCGTCCATCATCGCAAACCTTGGCCGCAGTCGATTCTACACCTACACCTACACCAATACAAACGTCCAAAGTCTCAACACAAGCATCAGCAACATGCCGTACACCACCTTCGATGGCTACCATTGCGGGTCCTGGTACGACTCATGCACCGCTTCTGCTTGCTGTCAAGTCAGGCTTCATCGCGGTCCAGTGACAGCTGATATCTCCTCTATCCTCGCGTCCCCTGCCATAAAATGGCTACTCGCACAGTAACGATTTCGTTGATTCCGCCAGAGACCCTGATCATCACCGCACATGCCCCCGCAAGCACATACTGAGGTATGTAACAGCCAGACACAACTTGCCGCGCACGCTGATCACCATGTCACTCTCACAACTTCGGTTGTTCCTACAATCGACGCCCTATGACTCAATCTGGCCTCGCCGAGCGTAGCGGGCAGATTGGAGCAATTGGGGCTCGCCATCACACTCCTCCGCCGCAAAAATTTGTATCCGGAAGTCCGAGAGCATCGCCCGCTCCATCAAGCAGGCCTGCTTCTTCTGGTGGTACAAACACATCCAGACTCCCCTCGGCTCCAGCAAGTACAACTGTTTTCTCTACTCGCATCAGTACGCCCAAGGCCCCGCAACTTTCAGTAGGCAGGTCTCGTCCTCCCAGCAGCAGCATTAATACACCTACGGTCCCGCAGGCTCCGCCTAGAATGTCGGGTCCTCCTACTCATAGCAGTACGGTCCAGACCCCGCATTCTGCAGCAGGCATGTCTCACCGTCCTAGCGGCACCAACGCTCTCCGGGTCCTGGCTCCAGCCAATCTGTCTGGCACTCCTGCTCCCAGCCCGCAGCCTTCAGCAATCATGGTTCGTCCTCCTCAAAGCAGCAATACGTCCGGACCATCCCCGCTGCCACCTGTCATCTCGACCACTCCTGGCCGCAGCAGCACGCCCAAGGCATCCCGGCCGCCTGGTGGCACGTTGAAGCAGGCAAGCAGCAGCAATAACCCCTCATCAACTCGCATGCTAGGTCTGCATAGATTGCCTTTTGCATTGCCGACGGAGAATACTCGCTGACATATGTCGATTTTATGGCATGAACCGCCTCTCCCATGCCGGGTGCATCCAAAGGCGTGGAAGCATATTTCACGCAAAAAAGGGCGGCCGCTGCCTCATCGAAGACCGGGAGAGAGTATACCTTGTATTTGTGAGTGACGTGGAGTGCAACTCTGTTACAAGTGTCAAAAGCTCGAAGAGCTTATGACTTCACTCTGCTCCTTTCTCTGTGCATCTTCAGTTGCCAAGTGGACGGCTGCCGCGCAAGACCCGCGGGCTGGAAACCTAAAGATAGGGCTAAGCACTTAAGGGATGCCCACGCAATCAATGTAGACGAGAACAAGTAATGAGCTGGACTGAGAGTGCCCGAAGCACACAAAATACGGTCGTTATGCGCGGTTCTGATATTAAGACAGATCATTGTACGTCTAGCAAAATGAACTGCGATTCAATGCAGGTTTCTATGTGTGATACATCTCTATTCATCCAAGACCATGGCGTGCTTCGACATCTGCCTGATCTTCTTGCCGTACTTGTAAAGCACGAATGGCGCAGGCAGGAACACGAGTGCAAGGCCGCCGAGCAAAGATGATGCTCCGGGCACGGTGAGCTTGTTGTACATCTGTGTAGCAAACAATGGAAAGCCTGCGCCAAAGGCAGAACGAACCACTGTGTTTATGGCAAGTGCTGAGGCGGCAGAGGCGAGGTATGCGTCGCTGCAGATTACCATGCATGCTAGCGTCAGTCCCGGGTTGCAGGAGACTATCGGTGTTCTCGTGGGCAAGTACTCACATCAAGTAGTTGAAGATCGAAAGGAACATGAAGAGAATTGCAAAGCCCATGAGTGCAATTCCAATGAGCGGTGATGCCGGATTAATTGACGGATAATAGGTCCATCCAACTGAAAAAAGGATGTGCAATGATTAACAAGAGCTTCTACATCTCTCTATCACAATCAAGCCACTCACTCCAGAAGAAGGCGATGGCGAAAGCAGGCGCAGCCACCATGAGCGGCTTCAATCGCTCTTCTGGAGGCACCATCTTGCCCTTGAGCGCGTGATGTTTGCGCATGTAGATCTTGTTGAAGTAGAATGCGTATACGAGGACGGCAATGACTCCACCAATGGGGAGGCCAAGGAAGGCGAGACCTCCCTCGAGGGCATTCCAGCCATGCGTTTGCTGGAAGACTGCGAAGGAAATACAAGGTCAGACGCTGAAATTGGGGAGCATGGCGACGTGAGCGAGCGCACTGATAGGGATGGCCTCAAAGAGCAGATATACAATGCCATAGACGAAGGAGAGGTAAAGGGTAAGAACCATGAGCATTGGCTCCTGGACGATCATGATGAAGGGCTGTCGGTACGATGAGGAAAAATGACGAAGTCAGGCCATAGACATACAGAAGTGCAATAGAGAAGTCCAAAGCTCACCTTGAAGATGGTGTGATCAAGTGTTTCCCTCAAAGTAACTTTGTGGTCGGGATGCTCCTTTGCGCTATGCCATCTATCATCTCCCGTCTCCTTGCGTAATCGTTTGGCCTCCTTTTGCAAGAGGTAAGGGACGTAGGTCTCTGGCAAGAGCACCACAATGATGGCAAGGCAGATGCCAGCAAAGATGGTCAAGATCCAGAAGATCCACTGCGATAATTCATCACTTTCAGTATTGGTGATCAATTTGACTTCAATGGCAAGAGCAGGACGCACCCTCCAGTCGACACCTCGGACTTCAAGAGCACCCGATACAATGGGTGCGATTGCCGGACCTGCAAATGGCGCGAGAGCAAAGATTGCAAGTGCAATACCGCGTTTGTCTGCGTCCCAGAGATCGGCGATGACCTGCGTACATTGAAAAACAAGTTTAGACAGTTGTCCGAGACAGGCCAATCAAGAAAGCAAGCATAGATGACTTACACCACCGGAATTTGTGAGTGGAGAAGCCGCAAAGCAGCCGCCGATGAATCGGAATGCAAGCAGAGCGCCAATGTTGGGCGAAAGGGCTGCGCCAACTTGGAAGCAGGTATAGGGAATGAAAGCAGCGATGAAGACCCATTTTCGGCCGTATCGTTCAGAGAGCGGACTGCATTGAGAGCCAAGAGTGAGTCTATGCTTGTGCGCATCAATCACCAGGAGTGATGTACTTACCCCCAAATGAGAGGTCCGACCATGTAGCCAGCCACAAAGAGCGCAATAGTGAGAGTGCCCACTTCTTGGCTTACTCCAAAGTATGTAATGATGCTAGGCAACAGCTGTGAGGGTCCGGAACTTGCAAATGTAGCGTTGAGGACAAAGAGACCCATCAAGCCTGTCAAGAACCATCGGTATGAAGACTTCCAGGTGTGGGGATTCAGGTGGTCGCGTCCTTCAAGGGTGACCAGGAACTTTTCATCGTATTCCCGCTCGGCAGTAGACTTGCGCTGGGGCTGCTGGCCGTCTTGCTCATTTTTACCCGCCTTTGGTCCTTTCTCTAGATCCTTGTTGGTGCCGTTAGCAGTATTGTTGTTGGCGGTTTCATCGGCGGCTACGGTTGCAGAGCTATCACTGCCGCTCGACTGCCGACGAGGAGGTGCATCTGGCGACTGAGAAGCTGCTGCTGTATTTTCTGCACCTTCTTGAGCGTGCTCTGCGATGGGAGCAGGCGGCGGGACGCTTCTCGCCGATAGCTTTGAAAATGTTCGCCCAGGCCTGCTGCCGCCGTTCCTCGACGATTGCGATTCTGACCGCTCGCGATAGCCCGGATATTCGTGACGCCGAGGGGTGCTGTAGATGGGAGAAGGGCTGATGAAGAGTGCTGCTGGGGCGGAGGTGTCGTATGCTTCTGGCTGCTGTCCCGTAACACTGGGAAGTCGCTGCGGGCTCGATGGGCCTGGAGTACCAGTAATGACGCCACTGCCCGCCTGAGAAGATTGGCTAAGAGTGCGTGCTCGTGCCCGCTGAGCGGCGATGTACTCTGCCGAGCGACTGCTTGCTGCTCCGTCGAAGGGCATTCTGGCGATGTGTGCGGTATCGGTAGTAGCTGAGTGTCGTGGGCTGATCTGAACTGGAAAAGAAAGAGCTCAAGCCAGGCCAGTCGAGGTGCCGATGACCAGAACGATGAAGGCCAAGGCAGGGGTGCGCCTACTGCCTGATCTTGTGCAACTGCAGGTAGACGCACGAGGTGTTTGAGTTGAAGTGTGAGGAGAAGAGAGGAGAAGAGAAGAGAAGAGAAGAAGAAGCGCAACCTCTTTCTTTCTTTCTTTTCTCTCTTTTATCGCATTCGGAGTTTGGCGGTCTTGACTGGTGGCCAATTTTAGCCCTGACCGAGCAAGTTGCGTCTTCGTCATTCACTGGACATGGGGGATAGCACATCGAAATGCGGCAGTCTTACGTTATGTTACACTGTGCATTGTAATGCTGACTGAGATCCCAGCTTTGCCCCAGCCAGACATGCGCGGAGCGGAGCGGCTTTCGGAGGTCGGCAGTGGCAATCGAAAAGTGACGTCACTCAGGCACCAGAAGTCCGACAGATGCACGTGACTTGAATCGAGGCTGGAGAGGCGCAGAAAGCAGTGATGCTACTGCAAAGACCTCAAGTCAGTGCAGAGAGACGCTGGTAAGAGTCAGTAATGATCTGGCGTTGATTCCGTTCGCGGTGCAGCGCCGTCTGGCAGGCTTCCTTCTTGTTGGAATTACAGATCGTTCAAAAGACTGTCATGATAGTGCAGTTCGTTGTTCATGCGGTAGGCTGGCACTGATCAAGCATACCCGTTCACTTGTTGAGGAGGTGCAGGCTGACCGGGCTGCGGCATCCCTCCCTGCTGATGATGCTGCTGCTGCTGCTGCTGCTGAGGCGGGTATGGAGCGTACTGCGTCTGAGCATACTGCTGCCCAGGCGCCGTGTGCTGGGGGTGCATTTGTTGCTGCATCGGCGCTTGCTGAGGGTGGGCATGCGGGTGCGCCTGGCCTGGCGCGGGACTTGTGCTCGCCGGTCCCGCATACCCTGCTGGCTGAGAGCCTGGTGGAGGAGACATGTAGGGAACAGGTCCAGGCCCGGCGCCTGCCTGGCCTTGTCCTTGGTAGGGCCCTTGCGCCTGAGTAGGGTATTGCTGCTGTCCAGGATAGCTGAATGTAACATGAAATCAGCTTCACCGTCGCCAACACATGCTCCCGCTGAGGGACAGAAAGAGCGACAGTCGTGCACGTACTGGCTTTGTGGTGGTGCTCCTGCTGAAGGTTGCTGCTGATATCCAGCCTGACCGTATGGCTGACCATATTGCAGTTGCTGCTGTCCCATAGGTCCATTCTGTCTCGAGTAGCTCTCCTCGAGCATTGTGTCATAGGCTGTTTTCGCAATCTTGAATTTATCATGCAGGCTCGCCAAGTCTTTCTGCTTCTGATTGTACTTGTCAAGAAGCTTTACAATCTTGGGTCGCATTAAAATGCATTGATGATAGAGTTCCTGCGCGCGTGGAAAAGTGTATTGGTCAGCGGCCTGACTTGTACCTGTCAGGATCGCATTCAGTCAAACTTACCATTAGCTCGTCATCGTCGCTTATGCTGCTACCTTGTGCATCGGCAGCGCTCAACATCGCGAGCAAGCGGTCAACATTCCCAGCCTGCGTGAAGACTTGAGCTTCGATCTCGGCGTCTCGCGCGATGCTTTCGGGCGTCGGATCGGGAATGATTTCCTGCAAGCACACAGACAGTGCAAAATCAGCCAGCTGAGCTGAATACACCTGATATGGTAACAGTGCCAACGCACAATGTAGGTCAGCGGGAAAATACCCAGCCGTCCGTCCAACTCGCCCTTCCACCATCCTTCGTACGCCGAATTGATAACTCGAATGACGTCGCCTTTTCTAAACGCAAGCTCTCCATCTTCTTGCGGCTCAAAGTCATACAGCGCCTTTACGCGAGATGGTCCACCTGCAGCTGCTGACGCAGAAGCGCCATGCTGGCTTGTAGATGGCTCGGGCTGGATATCAGGCAGCGCTTTCCCGTCGGCTTGCGTGAAGAAATTGCTCCCTCCGCCCGTGTTGCTTGAACCCGCATGGCTGTAGCCTGCACTTTGCTGGAGCTGCCCGTACGAGGTGGAGGCACCGGTGTTGCCGCCGCCATAATTGGTTCGACTTGGTTGATTGCGGGCCAGTGCTTCAGACTCTGCTATTGCGCGCTGCATATCTTCTTCTTCCTGCTTGAGCACAGAGACTGGCACTGCTGGCGCTTCCGTAGCGGGGTCTTCGACTCGGTCTGTTGCAATATCAAGTCAGCTTGACATGTGACGGGGTACGTAATCTGCGGTCTTACAGCTCTTGTTTAGCTGCTCGTACGTCTCCTCGACAATGCCTAGGGTGGAGTCCTTCTTGAAGTGTTCGGACCAATTTTTGAGAAGTTGCATGACGCGCTTCTTGACTTTGTCGTGGGTGGTCTAGCAATGCGCAAATATTAGTTGTGAAGCTGAGAGGCCTCACAGCCATTACCTACCCTATCTTGAACCAAGCGCGTCAGAGTCTGCGTAAACGCTCGGCTTGAAATCTCGCGGTGCAAGTCGACCTTGCAGTTCATGACGAGCGAGTCGGCAAGCTGGAATTGACACGTGCAGTCTCTCAGTAGGTCGCACATGGTCTCGCGCATCTGGGGTGCGAAACTGACTGTCAACGAGTAAAGCTGCACATTTGCGCTCCTGTGCTGCAATCTCTTCTGAATTGCGCCGACGCAATTGCGTGCGCTGGACGGCGTTGCATTGTCGAGCACAAAGGTGATCGAGGCGCAGTTGAATGGACACGGCGCACAGTCAGAAGGAGCGTAATCAGCGCAAGTTGTATCATCATGAAGCTCGCATCTCGTCACGCACCCAGTCGGCCCGTCATCGTTGACCTTGTCCCAGACTGTGCAAAGTGCACGCGTTTCAGCCATCATGCCTGGACGCCCCGCTATCGTCTGACTGCAATAGGACGCACCAGTCGATAATAATCCCCAGTCTTCGCTTGTTCTGTGGTGTGCTCGTGTCAGCTGGTGTGTCTGCTTGTCCTTTCTGGCCTTGCAGCCCTCACTGGTTCTCGTCGGTCGCCTTGGCTGTGCACGAGGGTCAGTCAGCTCACTTCGCAGCCGCACGTAGGGACTGCACGCACCGACGATGTCGTCGTACGGGTTTGCTGCAGCTCTGAACATTGCACTCCTGCTGGGTGAGCACGTCGGGCAGAGGTGAACAGGTGCTGGATGGGCCGCCTCCATGGCAGTCGCTGTTTGCCACATTGAACACTGAGACAAATGCTGTGCAGGTTGCTCCAGCGCCAACATCATGCTGAGACGGACGACATCTGCTACACTGACAACAGACATCCGACAACAAGCCCAGGCCTTCAAAACTTCGGTTCCATCCATTCCCCATGCCCGTCTGCGTGTGCGACCTACGAAGCGTGGCTCCATCCGTGAAGCGCTCGGAACCATCCTTGAAGGCGGCTTGTTGCTCTTTCCACCCCGTGATGGTCACTCGCTTCGTTTGCACTTGACGCTAGTGTCTCGGCCTCCTTCGGCCTGGCATGGTCGGGCTCGCAAGGGGCAAAGCTGACCTTCAACAGCCGTACAGTCTTCTTGATACGGTTCAAATTGTCGGTATACGACGAAATGGTTCGAGTTGTCCACGGGCATGAGAATCCCCACAGCGATAGCTGTTCGATAGAGTCTGGTACGCTCTCGAATATTGCTTCTTTCGAGGCTAGGCTCGGCCGCGTTCAATCTAATCTTCAAGAAGCGGAGGTGTCGAGTAAACTTCAACATTGCAGGTATCGCGCTGCTGTCGGCAAGATCGAGGTCGAGCGACGCGAGTCTGTCGAAGTAGGGTGCGTCGGTGTCGAGCGGCAGCGACATGTATCCAACGAGGCTGAGCCTTTTTAAAGTCGCGGAAGACGAGATGAACACGTGTCGGAGAAGAGGATCCACATTTCGACGGTCGATGTCAGATCGACCGGCCGATGCTTTGAAACTGCCGAGTCTTGATTCTGCCAGAAAACCTATTGTGTTCCAATTGACTCCTGGCGGGGCACCCGCCATACACGGATCTGACATATAGCTGCCGCAGCTCGGGATGACGCTGCAACCACATGGCCAGTGCCGCATAGCTGATGGTCATGAGTCTCAGTTTGTAAAGGTTGACTTCCACTGGCAGGGCTTGCGCCAACGCTATCTGCTCCGAGGCCGTGCACCAAACTTCATGGATGAAGGTGAGGGCGTAAATTTGGCCCGCAGCATGCAAGCAGCCTCGTACTTCCGGACCGGCTAAGTTCTGGTGGCACTACAAGGGAGACCGTGTGTTGCAGAGGCGAGGAGCGCTGAATTGCCGTATTTGAGTCGTGAAGGCTCATGAGGCTTTCAGCCTGCCTGGCGTTTTCAAAGTGGACGTGACGATGGACAAGGAAGATAGTCGCAGCCCGCATGACACGCGAAGTGCAATGTAGATTTGTGCGAGCTGGTAGGTCGAGATATTCATGCACACCCTCGAGCATGCCTGGTCCAAGCATCTCCAAGCGAGATTTTGAATCATGAAAGAGCCTACCAGCGCCAATGGCCGCAATCATCGCTCTTGTTTCGATTTTGCGCTGGGCGACTGTTAGCACAGGTGCAAAGAGGATGGCTAGGTCAAAAACAGAGGACGACACGTCATTACTACAAGGCTTGTTTTGGAAGGCGTCCCTGAGTGGTGTCCGAGGAGTCGGTGGTGTCAGCGCTGCTGCCTTGACAGTCGTGGTAACGCGTCCCGGTCCAACTCCAAACAAGTTTTCGACAGGTTTGCGTGTATGTACGTCATTGATGCATAATATTGCTACACGTGTTGCGTAGATTTCTTGTATACTTGGAAACGCGCATTTCACAGCTCTTTAGGGTCTGGAAGAACTCTCCGAAGTCGATCGCTGCCGCCAAAGACGGAGCGCAAATGCACACATCAGACTGCACCGTACGATTGCTTGGGGCCGCGCCGAAGGCCGTATGGATGCTGTGCACTGTTTCGGAGTGGTGTTCTTTCGTTAATATCTCGGCCGTCATCGGAGGTGGGACTGATCCGTCCTCCAGAGGGCTGGCCTCTTGTAACATCGAGAGGGTCTGAACGCTTTGCGGTTTTCGGGAACTCGGTCTTCTCGTATGGCAAAGGCTGGTGGATGTCGCGAAGACGTGAACAGGTCAGGACAAGAAAAGTATGCTTCTCGAACATACTTACGGCATCTCGCACAGCCCGGAAATCGTCAACGCTGCAGGTCGGCAGGATCAGCGCTCTGTTTCTCTTAGCAGTCTTAGATGCTTGTACATACTTTCCAAGGTGTTCAGCTTCCACTCTGAACAACTGAAGTTTGGAGCAAATCGATCAGTGACCTCTCACCAATGCCGGGTGAATCAGCGACCTACGTTCCACATGCATCGCCTGAGGACTTCCAGACTGGAATTGATGAAACCCTGCAGGCTGCTATTCGGTGCCTCGAGGAGATAGATCATCCATGCGAACCTCAGAGGCAGATTCGCAACAATAGCGACGTAATAAACCTATGCAAGTGATAGATGTTAGTAACAGCTTTTTGGGAGCAGCGACAAGGCGTGACAAAGCTCACCCAGCGATGGTTTGAGAAAGACAGCTGGTCGCGCAGAAAGGGATAGCGGGTGTTTCGTTGCATCAGATCCCAATCCACTTTTACGTCCCACAGGTGACTGGCCGACGCATTGATGGTGGCAGCGGCTATGAACAATGCAAACTTGACGCCTTTGGGCGAGCCTATAAAGGGACGATCGTCAATCTGCGCTCCCGTGAAACATTGACCAAGATGCGACATCGCCTACCACTTATGCGCCAATTGTAGTAGATGAATTGATATACAATGCTGAGTGCGTACTTGAGAACATTGAGCAAATGCGTTCTGTCGGAAGGAAGGGGAAATGCATGCGGCCAGGTCAGCTCCTGCCTGAGCGTGGAATGCCCTTGAGTAAGCTCTGGCAGTATAGAGGCTGCTCACTTTGTACCGGGATCGGACGTATATCGGCGAATACTGTGTCCTACACGGAAGGCGAATGGCAGCGAAGCCAGGAATGGCGTCACCCATGTGGAATTGGTAGAGCAGGTCGAGCCAACATTTGGTGCGAACTTGTGACGATAGACGCAGCCGATAGCTGTTGAAGTGAAGAAAATCAGCTGGCTGTTTGCAATTGTAGGTTGATCGGATTGTTTGCCTACTGTAGAGGTTGTAAATCGAATAGTACAACGAGCAGAGCTGATCGCCAAGGAAGAAGTCGCGAAACTGACCGAGGGAAAGGAAGCAGTAAATAAGTGAGGAAGCCGCTGGTGCGTACGAAGCAAGCCCAACCGAGTCTCACCTCGACCTCGATGAGTCCTGAAGCTAAAACCCTGAAAGTACTCCTGATGAGCCACCAGCGCGCATCAAAGTGGAAGATGGGAAAAGGGTTGATCAAGAAGAGCAATGTGCTGAAAAGCCACACGAGCGGCCAGATTTGAGGCGGCACGATGTGATGATGTATGCTGAATGAGGCATAGAAACAAATTGCTAGGGTGAGCAAGAGGAAAGCGGGAATTTCGAAGAAAGAATGGCGGTGGATGTGCGTGCGGCGGTCGAAAGAGAAGACGACGGGGATGTCGATTCGTGCGCGAGACCAGGCCACCAAGTCGAGGCCGACGCTGAGGGCAAGGACGACGGGCAGGAGAAACGCGGCATAGATCTGCAGCACTGTAATGACAATGTAGAAGAGCCAATAATTCCGTCAGATTGGCTACGTAAATGCGCTAGGAATGACTGGGACATACGCGGTGACCGCTGAGGAAGCCTATGAATCGTCGACTTGCCAGTAGCTGCGTTTAGAGGCATATGGTCAGCTTCGATGTGAAGTTTTCGACAACTGCATGAATATTCGCAGCACACCATTGAGCAGACCTAGCACGCCAATCACAACCGCCATGCCCAGGAAGATTCCCGCGCGAGCGGTGGCAAGCGAATGTGCGGAAGAGGGTCTTGTCAATGCTCGAAGTCGATGTGCCGCCTTCTTTGGAGAGTGATGGCTTTCAAAATTGTCTGCATAGAGGGCTTCCGTCTTTGTCTGCAGATTGCTTATCGCGTACGCATGGCTAAATTCCTTCTTGTTCACCTTGTCCCGATATGTCGCACGGCAGTCTTCCGCTCCGAGCTCGAGCTCAATTTTCTTTGCACACTTGTCAAAGCCTGCCTTGTTGATTGCGCAATAGTTGTTGACGGACCCCAGATAGACGTAGTACTCGCACAGGGCAAGTTCGAGTTTCCGCCTGGCTGCACCGAAGCGGTGCGGCTCACGCTTGTAGTGGCTCGACTCGAAGACCTTGTGCTGCTCTGCACCTTCTTCAGTCTCGGGCATAACGCGCTCTTTCAGATGTCGCAGTACTGTCAGGAAAGGCTGGACCAGCATCGGCACATTTTGGTACGCGTGCAGCCACTCGTCGCGATGCTCGGCCAAGTCGACCATCTGCTCGTCCAAAAGCTTGTAGCGAGATTGAGCTTGCTTGAGCAGGTCTTGATAAAAGTCCTCTACCTGCTCTCCATGGGCATCGAGAATTGGTGTGCATCAGCAAATTTGCGCGAATGTCAGGTATCGCGTCGCGTCGCAAGACAGTCCCGTTCCGAGCAGCGCACTCACATCCTTCAGCTGCTGATCAAGACATCTCAATACCGCTTTTGTCGCTGCATCCTGGCTGTTGTCTGCGGTAGAGCGCTGTCCAGCTCGCCCATTGCCACCAGTGATGGTCGTGGACGAGTCCCTGGAGTCCGCCCGACGCCCAGCGACGAGGCTTTGGCTGCTTGGCTCAGCACCAGCGTGTACTGTGTCATACTGCTCTGGCTGGCGTGCATCCTCGATGAGCTGCTTGAGTCGCGGGTAGTCGATGTAAGCCGAGCGCCATTCTTCTATAACCTCGTGCTCGAGTTGCCAGCCAAAGCCCATGGCGGAGCCCTTCGCGACGAGGATCGCGTCGAATGGGGTGCAGGGCCTTCTGTGAGTCCTCAATGTAGCTGACCGTCGATGCTCGTTGGCTGCTTTTGTCGTTTTCCCTTACTCTTCTCAGAACGCGTGGTTTTCGCCTGTTCTCTTTCAGCGCATGACGATGCCAGCGAAGGGCTTCGTCAAGCTCAGTTTCAGATTGGGGAGCACTTTCGCAGATTAGCAAGAGCCATGCATGCTCCTTCACCATTGACGACTGCGGCGAAGCGCGGACTACTGTACAGGTTGACCGTATGATACTTCGTCCCAGCTGATCACCCTGCTGCGATCTGATGACGCTGCCTGTACTGGACCGGTCTTCAAGCTCAAGGTCTGGTCTGGTGCTGATGACATATCATAGCCGAGACAGCGTGACTGCGTACCCGCAGGACCCTTAGTGGTTCAATTGACAGCTGCATTTGAGGGATGCTGTAGAGTACAGTATACGCGTCCGCACTTTCCCACGATGTTACGCCAAACGACAAGCAGCCTTCTTCGAATTGCGTGCGTCAACCGATATCCTTGACTCTACAAATTCACCGCTTACATCAGCAGTACAGAACACTCATCATAGCATCATTGAGGGTCCACCGTTGATGCAAATTTGTTTCATCGCTCAAGGCGACAGAGGCAATTGCTTGAACAGCGCGTCATTCTCTGTTTCGAGTTCTCTTAGCGAGAGTCCGGTCTACCACAGTCGCCGTGGCTGCTGCAAGCGCGCAAGGTCGTCACAAAGCGAAAAAGAGCGCTGCAGAGGAAGTCCCCGTGGGGATTCATCAATCCTCCTTTCCTTTACTCTCTCCGATTTCAAGTGTTCTCTAGACAAGGTCTCGCTGCGGTGCTGCGACTTGTCTACATCGTAGCAGCCTCTTCGCCATCTTGTGGTGGACTTGTCATTTGGCACGTGCGCACCGCATCGGTAGGTCCTGCTCCAAAAATGGACGCTTCGTCTGAACAGCTCTTGCATTGCGTCCGACTACTGCAAAAGCTGACTGCATTTGCATGTCGTTCAGAAAACTACTGTGTAAACCTGAAGATGAAGCTCTCGAGTAGCTGGATCACGCCTCTTCTCTATGCTTCTCTGGTCCACATTTACACGATCACCGCTATCGGCCTGCCTTTCATGGGTCAAGAGCCCCAACAGCATGTCTTGGAACCAGGACCGGTATTGAATAAGTTATCCGAAATCGGCCTAGAATCCTCGGTTCTACAACCCCAGGTCGCCTTCTCCGACTTGTCCGCCTGGGGCAAGCAGTCAAAGGATGGCTTCTTGCGAAGTCTCAAGGAAGGAGGAGCAGACCAATGGGTCATTGTAGTTGGCAATGAGGCAGCAGGCAAGTAGTTCTTATACTCAAAGTGGACCGTCATGAGTTGACAAGAGCTCTGGACGTCTGCGTCGAAATACCGCTCTTTGCCACTGGTCCCGGCTCTAGATACCGATTCAATGGTATCCTCGCTCGCCACTGCATACTACCTTGCACACCGCAAGAACAACCCTGAGAAAGCAGTTGCGCTCATGCAGGTCTACCGAGAAGCATTGCAGTATCGCCCGGAAAACGAGCTGCTGATGAAACGGGCCGGCTTGCACCCCATCCACGACGATTTGCTCAGTAGGTTCTATGCTTATCGCAAGCATTCGCCTTACCAAGACTCCTGAATCCCATTTAGCCCTTGATCAACTTCCTTGGAATCGTAGCAAGCTTTCGCAGATGATCAAGGGTATCGTCCTCTGTGATCACAATCGACCCTTGTCTTATTGGCGCAACGTGCCGGTATTGGGCCTTGTCGACCAGTAAGCCTTGCCTAAGACCCTTGTGAAGTCGTGACTCATTAGTTATCCTACCTTCGAACAGCCACGCGGATCGTGGCTTGAACCAAACTGCTAGTCCTCGTGGGTATCTTGATTTTCGCGATGCTAGATTAATGCTTATGCCGGACCATACAGGAGTCATCGAGATGGTCGGATCGACAACATCCCTCGTCACTCGACTGCTACTAGAGGAGACCAAGCATCTCAAGGGCACTTTTCCGAAGCAGCTCGCCGATGCCTTGTTCGCTACAATCTCGCTGGACACGAATGGTCTCAAGAAGAAGAAGACCACCAAAGTCGATCAGAAAAGCGCTGAATCCATCTTCAAGCATACCACATACAAAGAAAAGGATATGAAGAAAGCAGCGAAAAAGCTTAAGAAGATCTTGAAAAATTCGCAGGAGCAGATCGGCAACCTGACAGTCACGCAGCTTTATGCGTGAGTGATGATGATGATAATTGCGGAATACATGTCAAGACTGACGTCACGGTTCAGACGTGACTACAAAGGCGATGTCATGTACAACTCCACAACGCCAGTGCTCATCGGTTATGCCAATGTGCCATACCGTGTATCCGAGCTCATCGAGAAAAGCAACAACAAGACACGCGAAGGGTTGGCCCATCAGTCGCGCGAGTGGATCACGGCGAACGAGATAGATGTGCTCGTTATCATGACCAAGTCAAAGAAGGACACCGGCGAGAAAGTGCGCGAGATTGTCTTGCTCGTCAAGCATGGCCATCGTCTTACAGAAGATCAGGCCGAGCGCCTCTACCACAAGATTCGAGACTCGCTTGAGAAGGACGAAGATCTCAAGCTCAAAGCGTGGCATGACGAAAAGGACTGGGGTCACCAGCGTTTTGCATGGAAGCAGCAAGGAGAGGGAAAAGGTCGAAAAGCTATCAGACCCATCGTTGAGCGGGCGGCTCAGGAGTGGTGATGAGCGCGGCAGGGCTGCAACCCGGCAAATATCCATAGCTTTATTTTCATGCGTTACTACCTCAGCACCATCATCCCACTTTTAAAGCCACCGTACATTTGTAGCGATAGAATGAACACTCTAGCCCATAACACGGGCAGCCAAAGTAACTTGCAGGAATGCGTCTTGTCCTCTTGATTCCCTACCCACAAAGCCTGTACTGGGCCATTCTCAGACTGCCGCCGAAGTGGGCATCGAATACGTAGGGGGTTTTGAGTAGATGTTCTACCTCGAACGTAACCCTGGTGCTAGCAAGGCACAGCAAAGAATCTCATCCGCTACATCCATCTCATTCCCACCTAAGGAAAGACTGTGAGTTGTTCGTGGAGAGCCCTCGCTCCTTCAGAAGAGCCAAAAGCTCGCTCCGTAGATCGGACAGCGGGTCTCGGCGAAAATCCACTCGGATCGAGCAGTAGAGGATCGTGGGAGTCTCGGTGAGCTTGGTGAGACGCTTGATGCATTGCGAAATGGCACGACTATTTTCATTCGAGTAATACGGAAGTCCTTTGAGGCTCAGTCGTTGAACGCTGTCGGGAATGCCGATAAACAAAGCTCTCTCCTCTTCCATCGTGCAGACAAGATTGTCCAGGTGAAGGACAGCTAGTCGAGGAGAATGGCACACGACGTCGTGAAGGATGTTGAAAGGAGAGCCATCCAGGACGAGCTCGATCAGACACGAGAAAACCGGTGGTTGGCGCGAGGTCCACTGCGGATTGACGTGGAAAACGTCGAAGAAGATGGGTCTGTCGCGGGCCTTAAAGTATTCTAGCGTTGATGCCGAGCGTTCTAAGAGGCGCATCATGTACCTGTCACTCAGCTTAAGACAGTGTGTCTCCGCTTCAATGGACCGCAACTGTGGCAGATCCGGCAGGTGAATTTCCCGGCTGACACCGGTACCCGCATCCTGAAAGGCAGTGAGGAAAAGGTGCTTTAAAGCAGGCTGCGACCTGAGCCATGTGTGAACCATGTCTGAATCTGGGTATCCAAGTCTGAGAGTTGACAATTGTGTTCGAGCTTGTACGACTTCCGACAGCATTGCAGTAGCTTCCAGATCATGGACGTGCTCCTGTTCGTGCCCCGCGTTGCTCACCCAGACACTTAGGTCTTTCAGAAGGGCGTTGCAAACCCCAAGAAGGGTCAGGTAGCTTCTTAGTGGTACATCCAGACGGTGTACCGATAGCGACAGTTTGACTGTGTACTGCAGCATGCTGCTCTTCGGTTTGACGTTCTCTGCATCTTCAAGTACATGCGCATCTAGGAACGCGTGCATGGCCGACACGCTGTGAACCGATATATCGCTGTAGAGTTTCACTGTTGTCGCTGAGCGTAGCTTCCGCGATGTCGCATTGACAGAAGCTCTGTCCGCCTGGTTCAAGTGTTCCACGACACACTCGAGCAATTCAGTGGGAAATGACTCGAGTCTATGCCAACCATGACGAGCGGACTTGTCAGCAGCCCTGGTCAGCTTCAGCAGTGAGAACTGGACAATAGCCTACAGTGACGCTCCTGCAGTTCCGTTGGGCATCGGGCATCCTGATGCTGCTGCGTTGCTGGCTGAACAATCAGAGACCATCATCTCGCTCATGAGTGAATGTAGGCCCCAGCCGAGCTGCAGCGGCCATTAGCGGAGTAGTTTACGGCCGTGGGTCCGGCGTGGTCCACCCTCGCGTAGAGAGCGTCTTCACAGCTTGTACGTATCAGCCGTGCAGTCGTCGTCTGCTCAAGCTGCAGCACGGGGGATCGACCGCCTTGCCCGCTGCTGAATGTGGCGCATTGACGAGTGCATGCCAGAACTTCGCTCAGCTGCGAGGATCAGGTGCACGCGCGATGCAGAGAGCTCAAAGGTCGCCTTCGTTCCAGTCAAGGGCTTCCAAGCCTGGCTAGACTTATAGGTGTTGTCAGTTTGTTCTCTCCATTGGCCCGACACGTGACATTGTCATCTGGAACGAGTGACATAATCAATTTGCACAAGACTTGATTACGATTGTGAGCAAAGACTCCTGAGAGGTCTTTCAACACATGCCCTCTTCAGCCATCTAACCGCGTTTGCGACCGCTGGCCCCAAGTCCTACATTGTGACCTCTGAAAGCCCCACGCATCGAGCCCGACCGATGAAGTTTCTATTGTCCACTAGGCGCCAATCTTGCTCGTACTTCTAGGTGAAGCTGACGCTGAACTCAAGGCGTGCCTGCTGTCAAGCCCGAGGTGCTGTTTCTGCCCTTCTCGCCGCCGCTTTCGGTCAACTCTCTTGCCCGCTTCTTCCGTCCAAAAGGCTCCATGACCACCCAGCCTACTCCGTACGCGAAAACTTCTACTGCAAATAGGACCCAGAATGCAATGATGACACCGCGAGGAACGATGGTCATGCTGTCACTGTTTTCGTTCCATTCGTCAAAGCCGGTGTAGACTTGCGCATCTACGTACCCAGGAAGTGATCAGCTTGCGCTTGAGCTAGTCGGCTGTAGTACTTCAACTTCTGAAAGTATATCCTACTCACAGAGAATGGCCATAGTGGCTATGCCAAAAGCCATGTGAACATAACGAAGCGCTGGACGTGACCGCTGGAACACGACGTAGTTGAAAGCTGGATTCCTTGAAAAGGCAGCGCCAACACCTAGAGCTGTTTGAACGAGAACGATGATGAAGATTGCCAGGCCAAGCTGGTGATGCAAGTCGGCGTGCCTGCCGCTGTACTCGTTACCGACGATGGCGTTGATCGTTGCAAAGTTGATGATGAGGAAGATGACCGTGAAGGCGTTCAGAGCCCAGTGCACCTTTGCCCAGTGTCTCCAGGTACGGCAGTACCGCGCGACTAGTATAGCCCCAGGCGCAGTGATAAAGGTCGCCACAGACCCAAAGACAGCTGCAAAAGATCAAAGGTACTTCATCAGAACGATGGGTGGTGGCTGTAAACTCGTACGCAACCCACCATGAGCAAGACTGTAGCGGTCATGCTGACTTTCTGTAATGCTGGGAGCAGGTCCATTCATGCCGTCCATGTCGATCGTGACGCTCTCTCAGCAAGGGTAGGTTATGGGCACAGGATTGGAAGCTCGAGTACTATCGACGGTGAGAGCAGAAGAGAGACCGATAAACTTGATCTCGGAAAGGGTGCAAGTGTGCCTGTGCATAGTCCGCCGCTAATTGAATCGAGAGTCGCTGCGGAGTTGCTTCGATGGTCATAACCGTCCGTTCACTTGCGGGCAGTTGAGGCCAGGACGTGCGGTGCAGGCATCATTTGGCCGATTCCAGCCCAGAGAATGATCCCGATGGCCAGTCATCTTGCACATCGCTGTGGATTAAGTTACATGTAGCCAGAATGTATGTAATAATATTTCCAGCTTGTGCCCGTGGGATGGTCGGGAGATCGCAGAGGCGCATTGCGCGAGCCAGCCAATCAGACATGGCGGATATGTCGACCATTGCGTAGGATGAGTCACAATAGTGGAGCTCAATCCGCTATTGTCTGGTGTAAACGGAGCCTTCTTCGCAGATCTGCGGAAAAGTAGTTCCAGTTGCTATAAATAGGCATCGAAGGTCTATTTCCACATCGACATGAAGACAGCTCGTGCACGACTCCGTGGATATGTTCTTGACGGAGTTCTGAAAACGCCAGAGGTCTGAACTGTGCAATGTAGACGATATTCCGCCAGGAACCGAGACGATTTTGTAATGCGGAAGCGGCAATTGTGCGGAGCTCTTCCATCAGGACTTTGCGGCGTCCCAGACACAGAACGTATCTTCTTCGTCTTCTTCGGAATCCAAGACGAGCCCTCTAGCCTCGAGCTCTTTCAAGATGACTTTCTGAGCTTGTGCGAACGGCATACTATCATCGAAGACGGTTTGACTATGTCCCACAAGTGCGTCTCTCCTCTCCCGGGAGTATCTGATGACAGGCACACTTATAAGTTTGTCCAGGCGTCTCACACAGGCCCTGATGCTTTCAGCAGAAGACGAGGCCAGAGTGAGGTTTGCAAGTGCGAGCCCGTGCAGCGACGTAGGCAGGGTCGCGAGAAGATTTCCTTCGCACGCTGGAGCGGTCGCGTCTTCGTGGCCCGAGTGAGAGATGGTGCAGTCTAGATATGATAGGTGCGGAGCACTGACGAGGATGGCCTGGAGCTGTTCGCAAGACATTGGCGACACTGATAGCTGGGTGAGCTTCGGAAAGGTGATTTGAGCGTGTTTTTCGTCTGGGTTTGGCACGGGCACCCAATTGCCAACTTGATGCATGTCGATGGTCTCTATCGAAGCTGCAGAGAGCAGGACGAGCCGTCTTATAAGATCAATGGCAACTGTTGACCTGATCTGATACGCGTTCAGATCAACCAAGCCCTGCGGCAGATCAGAGTCGGGGCAGGCGGGCGCGGTGTAGTCGGTAGCGGCGAAGACACTTCCAATCTCCAAACTTGTGATGTTCCTACGTTCTCGAATGACAGCGTAGAGCGCGTTATCGTTGATGCCGCTGGCTTCTAGCACCTGCAGGTCACATACGCGAGGCAGAACGTGTAGTGCTTCGGATAGCTCGGATTCTCTTAATCCAGGCACGTCGAAAACGAGTTCGAGCAGCTCCCTGCCGCATGAGCTCAGAATCCTGCGCATAACATCGGCATCCATTCCTCCCAGCTGCAACCGCGTAGTAAATTGCAGGACCGATGTCTTGCTTGCCGGGAAAGTCAGGCCGTGCGATTCTGCAAAGGTTTCGGCCGCATCCCAGTCGGAGAGGTCAACCTCGCGGTATATGATGGGCACCGACAGACCGAGCATCTTGCGCGACGCTCGTAACATTGGTAGCTGGTCCTTTCTGTTCAGAAAGTGAAAGATCCGCTGAATGATTTTGACAGGGAGCGTCTCTAGACCGAGTCTGCTGGGTCGACAGGTTCATCAGCTGCAGATTGTGCAGGAGTCTGGACAGCAGTGTTGCTCACTTTGGATGAAGCGCGGATCGTAATTCGGCACACACTGCAGCTGTCACTCCGCGAGGTCGAGTGCCTCCACCAGCTGCTTCGGCCCTGCTGGCCTTGAAGGCCGCCATCACGACGGCATCTTCGCTGTAAGGCTCGGCTATGCCATCGTAAGAGCTGGTGCGAGGACGGCAGCACGCGGCTCCCATTGCGCGCCAGTATTAATCGATGGTTCAGTGCAAGCCACTATTCGCATATCTTGCGGTCACGCGCATGTGCCAAAGTCACTCGGACAGCGAGGCGACAGTCAGTTGCTTGGCAGCGTCACCAGCTGAAGTGCAGGCCGAGACCAGCGAATGCGATAGAGTCGGTGTGGAGGAGATTCATGGACTGACTGAGGGTTGCCTTTGAATCTGCGCCAGCTCAAGGTGATCGGTGGCCGTCTATTGTAGCTGCCAATGCTCCGGCTCCTGACAGGACTGCGTCACGATGTACGGCAACAATTCAGACGTCTACACGTACTCTGACCGGCAGAAACGCTGCACCTTGCATTCTTTGTGTTACCGCCACTCGCGCGTGAACTGAGCGCAGAACCGCGAGGCCGCCTCTCTCCTCCGTTCCACGAAACAGTATCGTCGAGGAGATTGCTTGCAGTGGGTCTGGGCAGTTGCTGTCCAGAAGGCGTGCATGTGCCGTCCTCAAACATGCGGCCTACGAGGTGCGTGATGGTCCGCGCACCTGAACGTGCAAAAGAGACTAGTACTCTGGTTTGGGGAATGAAATCCTGACCCTGGTCCAGCCTACCTCACCCTCGAAGCCTGTTGGATCTCCCTATCGAAGTGTTGGAGATGATAGCCGAACAGTCGGCGAATCTAGAACGCAGTCTACTGAGCAGAACTTCGAAAGCAATGCAAGCTCTGATCGTGCCCATACTCTATCGCGAGGTGACAATTGCCAAGGTCTCGGATCGGACCAGTCCAATACAGGCTCGCCAACTTCTGAGCCTGCCGCTCGAGGACACTTTTTCGCTCTCTCGTCTTTTCGAACATACGGTTGATCTGGACATTACTGGTGCCAAATCACTCTTGGCGCTGGTGGTCCTCACTTCTTGCGGTCGCAAGCTCCGCTCACTCACTGTCGGCTTCAATTGGTATGTGGAAGATGAGCGCAGACGGCTCGCATGTGCACTGCCCGACCCGTGCAAGCTCCGCAAATTCTACGCTGAAGGCTACATCGGTCTTGCGAGTGTGTATGCCTGGCTGGTCAAAATGCCCGACCTGGAAGAATTGCACCTCGAAGAGATATTCAGTGCGAAGGATGAAGTTCCGAACGAATGTCCACGCTCGAAGTTGCCGAGAGGCATCAGAAGCTTGTCCATCGATGGCATCGATTGCGAAAGCGACCCCTTGGAGTTTCTTCGCGATTTGCTTCGTCGCACGGCACCGACATTAGAAACGCTCGAACTTTCGTACTTGGGCAGACATCAGTCAATCTTCGCCAGACCCTCGTACCCCGATTGGCATGGTTTCGTTAAGCCAATGCCGAATCTACACACTCTGAGTTTGCGAGACTTTCCCGACGCAATCACTCTGCAACTGCTTGGACAGGCTCCGAAGCTAGAGAATTTTACTTACCGCACCGCACAGAATCCAAATCGCGACAACGGTATTCCCATCCAGCACCACGATGTCATCAACGGCATTCCAGATACTATCGAGACATTGGAAATCACATGGCTGCGAGATACGGAAGAGACTGCAAGGTCTCTCGTGAAATGCATACGTAGACTCACCAACCTCACTTCACTTCCTGTGATGCAATACTTTGAAGTAGAGTCTGAAGGATCCCCAGTCAACTCGCGTGCACTCCTTCTCCAGGAGCTCCGCAATCGTGGACTCACATGGTCATCATTTGACGAATTAGATTTCCTGCTCGCAGACCCTGAAAATCCATGAAAAGTCACACCTCGAGAGACAAGCAGGCTCGCTGCACTTCGACTACAGCCAAGATGCGTGCAAATATTGGGATGAGTGCACGAGGCCATGCTGCGCACGGGTCCAGCCCGGTACCCACAAAGGGTTCTTGTGGTCCTGTCAACGAGTCGTCGCGACTGGCCACAGGCTATCGCCGTTTGCAGCAGAAGTGTGGGATCGAAAACGGCGATAATGCACTGCGACGTGCGTTACGATTCATTCCTCCTGACCAACAGCTTCTGCGACCGCCAGGTCAGGCCCCCCCCCCCCCCCACCACCACGGCTCTCGCTAGCCCACAGCTACATCATCAGCTCGGATAGTGTAGCTTGCTAGTTCTCAGACAATCTGTTGACATGGCAGTACTCAGCTTGAAGTCTAAGAGCAGGTATGCTGCATGGCGTAATGAGGTACAAAGGCGTCAGGCAACTGATAACAATGCTACTTCAGCCTCGAAAGACTTCCCGTCGAATGCATCAATGACATTGTCCTCGGCTTGCCGAGGAAAAGCGACCGATCTCGCCTCTGTCAAGTCTCGAGAACCCTGTGCGACCTAATACTACCGAGTTTGTATAGGGATATACAGCTCGATGATCTAAACAGAGCCACCCTTTTGGAAGACGTCCTAGTTCTGCCGGACTCCAGTCCTTCTCGGGCACTCTTCGAGCATACAGTCAGTCTCAATCTGGAAAGGCTCGCGGTCGGAACGATGCAGACGCTTTTGGCGGCTTGCGGACCCTCGCTGCGGAAATTGACGATAGAGTCGTCAATCATAGACGAGCAGGACCATCTCGACCTCGCTTATGGTGTCAAGAACCTTCCACTGAAGGAGATTAGTCTTATCCGCACCTGGCCGAGCACCTTTTGCGCCTGAACGTGTGGTCCAGTGGCTCTCAAGACGTTCTACGTGCAGCAAGTCGAAGAAGCAGAACTCGACATAGCACCCGAGAATACCAAGTCCGACGTCGGCACATTGGCGCTGGTTTCGCTGTCTGCTCGCGACATTCGCTGCAGCAAAGCTTGTACGATGCTACACCAGCTCGCAGAGCTTTCTTCGCCTTCTCTGACCAAATTCGCACTGAGCGACATCGACTTCTGGCCAAGACCTGTAGGCGGGTTCAGTAAACGTGCTTGGCCAAGCCTCAAGTCGCTGTGCCTGTCGAGCTATACTTCGACCGCGATCATTTCTATCTTGGAGCAGACGCCGGTGCTCGAGACACTCGAATGGCATTGCGAACCGAATGCGGTCGAGTCAGACTTGCAGTCAAGCATGGCTGCTCTTGCCGCAATGCCCGTCACCGTGCAAGATCTAAGCATCTTCGGATTGCAGCCCGTCAAACAAGAGCTGGCAGAGGCCGCTATTTCGCTTCTCGGGCGACTGCACAATCTCAAACGTCTCGGAGCTCTCACTTGGGCGTACGACAAGGCCGCGGCGCCAGAATCGGACGAAGATGAAGGATATGATTCCGATGCAGAGGTTGGACCATCGCCTTTTCCTGAGCTCCGGAATGTGATTGCTCTCGACATTGGGAAGCGGGGCTTGCCGCACCCACGCTCAGAGAACGAGGGGAGCGATCTCTTATTCACCTGGATACCAGATTGGTGAGATTCAGATTGGTGAGATAGTTAAGAGCAGTCAGTCTAGGCAAGCATAGCACATCAGCTTTCGTTGGATCAAGTTTCCTCTTCTCCGCCAGATAGAGCGTATAGGGACTGCGACTACGGCTAGTACTGCGACTGCGACTGTCTCGACTACAGTGTGATAGGCTGCCAGAGAACAACCAGAAAGAGGTTGCAGTAGAAGTCGACTCTTTGCGGCGCACGTGATCGGGATATGCTTGGGGCATTTGGTCCTTGCTGACTTTTCACAATCCCGCATTCGGGGTGATTGCTGAGCATTGCATACTCGTTCGCGAAGCACGCACACTGCATCTACCGCATAGACGGGAGCCGGACGCGAGGTTCGCTTCAGGCTGCGGTGGCGTCGAGCTTGGCCCTGGCAGGCGTTGCCTTTCTGGTCAGCACCTCTGCCACGGACTGACTACTGGCAGTAGACGGACGCAGCGCACGAGCAGCCTCGCCGCAGAGATGCTCTTCACGCTGTCCATCATCGCGTTCATCGCGCTCATCGCGCTGTGTGAGCTGGAGCCATTGCTATGCTATGCATGCCCTTGTCCGGTACAGTAGACGAGCAAGCAAGCTGACATTCAGACATACAGCCGCCGTCTACAGGTACCGCCAGCAAGTCATCGATGCACTCCCGCCGCACATTGCAGCACGCTTCAAAGACTACGTCCCCGTGGGGACCTTTGAAAACGCCATCGAAGGTGGCTTCCACAGCTCGACGTTCAGTCTGGCCGAGAACCTAGAAGACGGCGAGACGCGCAGTGGACTCGACGAGGATGGCCTCACTGAGATACGCAGGATCATGGACACGTGCGGGTTATCCTCTATTGCTTATTGTGCCCTCTTTGGCAGGTGACGAGCTGACTCACGTGCATTCACGCACACAGCCGCAGAGTTACATTCGACGAGGCAAGACTGATACGCTCTCAACGCATAATGCGCAAGAATGGCATAGGTTAGTGCATCTCGTACTTCTGCCCAACATTGGAAGGCGAAGAGCCCATCTAATGCTTTCGCTGCTCTTTGCCTCTCGCAGACCCAGCTACGGGCATGCCGCTCGACCGAAAGGCAGTCACTCATCTGTGACTTGTCCTACGTACTGTAACGCTACATCGTCTCCACAGCAGTCTGTTCCCTGTCGTTGCATTCCTTATCTCAACAGCCCAATGTCTATGTAGCAATCCCCTTTTCGCTAGACTCCGCGAGCTCGCCAGCGATTGGTAGTGCATCGTCGTTGCCAACATCCACATCGTCGTCGTTATCGTCTGAGAGCGACTGCTTGCCGACGCTCTCCCTCGGCATATACTTCAATCCGCTCCCCTGCTTGGGCGGCCAGCTAAAATCGAGCGGCGGCCTGCTGTCTCTGCGCTGTTGCGCAGCCGTCTTTTCCAACTTTCCATCATCCAGCTCATCAATAAACGCCTTTCTATCATCCTCCAAATCCACCTGCTTGGCTCCCTTCTTTTGCTTTGCAAGCGTTTCGGCCGCTTGTTGCTTTGTCTTGCTTCCCGCAGGCTTTGTCGTCTGATACTGCACTTTTTTCGTCTTTGCGTTCAGGGTCAAGACGCGCCGCTCGCCTGATGCGGCTATAGCTTGTTCTCGAGCCTGTGCGTTTCGATACGCCTGCTCGACTTGCTCATAGTGCCCTAATCCTCCGCCAGCTTTACGCGCGTAGCCCATATTGTTCTGTCCGGAAGAGGAAGCGCCTCCGGAGGGCGAAGGGGTCCGTCCGTCTTGTAAGTCTGGGAATTGGATAGCACGACGTGCACGCTCTTCTTCTTCACTTTCAAAGCGCAAACGCTCCTTTTCTTGACTGATGACTTCCGCCAGCTCGGCTTCTTGTTTCGAGATATAGTTTGCGAGAACGCCGTCATTTACGAGAGGAGAGTAATCGCAGCTTGGACAGCTTCTTGAATAAGGGGTGTTGAGATCGCAGAGGACTAGTACACAGCGTGGGCAGATGGGCGCGATTGGCGAAAGAGGGTGGTCTTGTGCTGTCAACAAGAAAGATATCAAAGCACCAATTAGAAAAGAGCGACTCGGCAGCGCAACAGAATCAGTTCCATTGATATCAACTCACCCTGACAGAAACAGCTACGCTCTTTGCTCTGCCCTTTAGCCGCTCTGAGCTGTCTTTCAATCTGTAATGTCCTCCTGCGTGCCACGTCTGCGGGATCTTCAACTGGCGCGGTCCTCACCTGCACAGAAGAAGGACCAGACGTGCTCGGCAACACAACATTGACAGCTGGCGCTTGTATGACTTGAACCTTGGCATTGGAAGAAGAAGTCGAAGGCTGTGGCGTATATCGAGGCGTGGCGGCAGACGATGGTGCTGGTGCAGCCTGTCGAGGCGCGGTTGCCATTGAGACATTGCTGCTTGACGCTTGAGATGGTCGTTGATGTGACTGTGCTGTCGGCTTTTGCGCTGCTGCTGCCTGTGCCGGCACAGCTGCCGCTGCTGGAAAGCGGGATGTAGAGTATGACCTGATGAAGCTCGCCTGTGCAGCGTCATTGCCCAGTAGGCCCTGCAGAGCGCACAGCGTGAGCACGAGATCACTGAGAAGCTGTGACGGTTGGATCTGCCCACCGTCAGGTAGTCCTGCAGCTCTGCTCGCGTTTTCATGCTCTCCAAGTGCGGTAGCACATTCTCGCGCAGAGTCTCGTCATCTACAGGTTTACACAGGTCTTAGTTTGCAGACAGATGCAGTCGCACAAAGATAGTCGCATGACCCTACCGAGACCTAGGAACAGCGACAGCTGATTCAATACCTCGTCCCGTTTCATTGCGTTTGACGGTTGTTTGTAATAGCACGTGTTCGGGTAAAGACAACATGACACGGATGCTTTGCTGAAGCAGTCTACTTCTGGTAGCAGTGCTCGATCTACTAGCATGAAAGTGATGAGATGTCCTTGGATGAAATTCGAATGCCTTACTGCTCACGACACTGTCAAGGAACCCTGATAGCAACGTCCTCAGGCTAGTTGGCTAGTTAATACCTATCTTACGTTCGATATATGGTGTCCTTGGACATGTGGCGGCGGCGTGTCCGTCCAGTTGGTCTGTTAGGAATGCACAGGCCTGAGGGCTCGCGCGCAAAGTGTGGCCACCTGTTG